>PVIR01018875.1:0-32671 GCA_004026965.1 Petromus typicus | reverse complement strand
CCCCCCCATATATATAAAATTTGTTTCCTTACTTTTTTGTTACAATCTCAACATTGTCCCCTTTCACCTTATTTTACATTGAGCATTTTCTATTTCACAATATATAACATACAATGCTAGGACTCATTTACATCTTCATTTTCTCATACCAGAGAAAAGATGCGATATGTATCTATCTGTGACCTATTTATTTCACTTCCTTAACCAACTTTTAACTAGGGAATGTTTTCCTGATGTTGTCTTCATGATTATCTAGCATTTTGGCTCTTCAACTCTGAGCTGGTCAAAAAGTCAAATTAATAAATTTCAGAAATGCCTTTACTAAATTACGGCCTCCGCGGAAGACATCGGGAGGCACCCAAGAGTGTGACCACCTCTGTTTACAGTGCTGGTGCTCTGACCCATCATGCTACCCTCAGGTCGGGACTGTGGCCTCCACTGGCATAATGGTCAGTGTTTACCAGGATGCAAGGTCAAAACATTTCAGTTATTGTCTCTAGCAATGGAAATACACAAACCCAATAAAGAAACTACTTTTCATGCAGATAATTGTATAAGAGTCTAGAATGAGATATGTTAATATACACATACCCACCCACATAATTATGATTTCTACCATTAAAAGTGGCTGTCATGAAGGGCATACATTCTAGAACCTGCACAACCATGCAAAACCAAAAGATTGGTATGTGACATTCAATAACATTTTCCTTATTTTAAATTCTAGAATGAGATGCTTCCTTTGGCAATGACTGTTCACTCCAATCTGTAGTATTTTAGAGTAGCAGTCATTTGTAATTGGTCCCAACTCAGCCCTGCTTTTGCCTGGCTTTATCACATTCACACCATTGCAAGGTGGCTGATCCAAATAAGATGCCTGATGATATACGTGGCAGTAGATATAGGCACTCACCTGCTTTGCCTCCTGTGGTCTTCTCTTTTGTAAAAGGCTAGCCTTGTTTCCTCCTTGATCTACAGATATTTTACAGGTATTTTAATAGCACATTGGAGAAAGTGGTCTGTAAAATAATTATTCTTTAAAAGGCCCCTAAATGTTCTTTTAGGCCCATTTCTGATCACTTCTAGTTACAGACAGTTGAAGCCTGAGTGAATGTCACTAGGTGTAAAGTGAAGGAATGTCACATGTGCCACATACTTTATTCTATCGATTCCGCCAGAGTATTGTTTGCAACAACATAATTACTGCATAAGTTGTTAAAATCAAAATGGAGTAGCTTGTTGCAAAAATAAATAAATAAATAAATAAAACTGAGAAGTTACAAAGCAAGGGAGTGTACCACGTCTTCCTGCTGATAAACTGTGAAAACATTCTACAAAAGCTGCAAGCTTCCAAAAATACCATTGGAAACTTATGCAAAAAGGCACCTGACCCGCAACTGCAGCTTCACTCACATCAGATTGACATAACCTGGGTAAGTAACCTCTGTGGTCAAATAACATTGTACTCTCCACGATCCTCATGTTTCCCTCTGAGACTCCCCCCCACCTCAACTTGAATGTCCATGTATATCTCCAACTCAGTTCTCTCTCCTCACATTGCAGTACTAGCCTCAAACACAATTTGAGCTTGCTTTTGATTTGTCTCTGTAGACAACCCTAGCTGTATTTTTAACGGACAAGTTATACTTCTGGCTCACCAAAGGGTGTGGAACAGTAATAACTGACACTCAGTGTTTGTGTTTGCCCATGTGGTTGTGTGTGTATGCATGTGCAGAGGCTTAGAGCACTTTCTGTAATTCCTTCATCACAATCATTTTAGACACAAATTCGATCTAACACCCAATCACTGGTAATATATATTTCAGGATATTTACTAGGTCGCATTCGTTTTAGATTTACACCATGAAACACTGAGGAGCTTGAAGTAATGAATGCTATTCTCATAATAACTAGATATTTGCATTTTCTCAATTACGATGAGCTGTGTTAATATTTGAGCCCCGGTGGTTTGCTGGGAGGTCTTCTTCCTTACTCTGAGTCTGTTCTGTGTTTCCATCCCCTGTATATTTTCACTGAAACACAGAACTTGCTGGTCTTCCCCTGGGGATTCTGAAGGTCCTATACTTACTCATAAATTTCAGTGATCATTAAAGGGCACCTTCACCTGCTGCCACTCCATCATTTCCACTGCTTGACCTCTTGGGTTTCTGTCTATAAATGTTTGCAAGGTTATTTTGACCCTATAAAAATGTCTTTATGAGACAGAATAAAAAATGTGGTGATGTTGTTGCCCAGGGGGATTTAATAGAAAGTCAAGCTGGTCAAAATATTATGGTGCATCCTCTTCTACCTTATTTACCAGATCTGGGGTCCTGTGTCTCCTGGCCTTCCTCAAAGTCAAAGCAACCATGAAAGGTAAATGTTTTGACTCAGTTCAGGGCTTGGAGGCAAGAAAAACAAAGCAACTGGACACATGAAAGAGGACTTTCCAGAACTGCTTCACAGAGAGGCAGGGATATTGGGGTGAGTGTATGGAAAGGGGAAGCAAAAGGATTATTTTGAGGGGCTTAATGGCCACTGGTATTTCATTATGACAAGTTTTTTAAATAGTGTTCCCTCACTGTATTTTTCAGTCAGAACTTGCACATTATTTATAATCTAAGTCACCTACCTGAGGGAAAAAGCTGGTATCTAAGATTCTCTAGAGCTCAGCCACAGGTGAGTATGGACTTATAATAGTAGTAAAAGATAGTTTATATTCAAGATTCAGAATATTAACATTTTTATGTCATATATCAGACATTTTTGAAATACGTTTGTAACTTTTTATCCAAGTTTATGCATTCCTGCATGATATAGGAAAAAAAAATGTTAAAGCCATCTTATATAGAAGTAAACTGAGCCCCACGCCCCCTCTGAAGGGTTGTAGCAGACTTCTTTGTTCTGCTGAATACTATTCTGTTTTGTGAATGCACCACATTTTGTCAGTTGATGGTGACTGAAATACCTCCTTTTCTTCCTAGTTGTTCTCCTACCCTGCTCTCTCTCTCTCTCAATCTCTCTCTCTCTCTCAATCTCTCTCTCTCTCTCTCTTCTTTGTGTTGCAGGAGACAGTCAGGCCTCGCTGCATGCTCCCATTCATGGCACACAGCAAAGGATCCTTCAACCTGTACAGACTTCGGGAAAGATGGAGCCAGAACAAGGTGGATGTTGGATGGATGCCGAGCAAGGCACGGTCTCTCCCCTTTCCATCTTTCCTTTTTGGCCTTAGTCTGCTCAACTGCAGAGGGCAGCACTGTGCCCTGTGGTCTGTTTGACCATGAGAATGTTCCACACTAGCGGCAGCGTTTCTACCTAAGTGCCTTTGCCCAGGTTTAATAGACTACTGGCAACTTTAATCTCCCAGTTTAGTCTCTGGAGTCTTTTTCTGAGATTTTCCAGGCATTTTAGACAGATGATGTTACACTTTACTACTTAGAAAAATCTTTCCACTAGGTCTCCTGTGAAGGAAAGACAGAATTGATTAGGTACATCCTATGTAGTATGAGAAATTACTTCTAATTTACATGGAAAGTTTCTGTATAAATTCATGGGAGATGTGCCTGTGGCTCAGAACTGATCCATTGCATAGAGTGGTTTTGGGAATAGAATTTACTCTCAGGTTATAAAATATGAAACTTCCTCATTGAACTTTCAGACTGGTAACACAATCTTCCCTTAATTCCACATTGTGCATGTATTTTTGAGCATATATATGTATTTATGTATCTAAGTATATATTGTGCATTTGCCCAGAAGTCATGGAACAACAGATTTTGATCAATATCTTCACTTAAATTCAGTGTGTGTGACAAATACCACAAGTTATTTGAAATTCTTCTCAAAATAAAAGTCCATTTTTTCCTGCTTTGAAATACAACATTTTTGAAAAAATAATTTAGTTATATGCTAGGAGACATATAAACAGCACAAAAGCATTACTTGAAGAACAGAATACGAATTAAAAGAATGAGTATACATCCCCATGATTAATACATTACCATTTCTGAAAATTCTAACTCAACAATCCCAACATACAAACATTATTTATAGTAAACAGATTGTCTTTCCGTTGAAAAGCCTTGTGTGTACAGGACCATTGAGTTATGACCAACTTAACATATGAAAATTTAGGTTATTTTAGTTTTAACTTACAAACAAATCATTGAGGCATGATCTAAATCCTGGCCACTTGTGTTTCCAGACGGTCTCAGATACAGATTAATCCTAAAGATCTCTGGAAGGAACATGACAACAGCCTCTCCTGTGTGCAGGGAACTGAGATGTCCTGGGCAGGGTCTTTCTATGACCCTGAGATCTGCCTGTGAGTAGGAGGGGACTATGCAGGCTGCGAGGAGCCCGGCCCTTCCCTGATGAACCTGAGTTATAACCTCAGATATGAAGTGAGTTTCTAAGTAAAAGGTCCATGATAACGGCGTGCTCTTCTGAAGGATTCAGCGTTAGCATGCCTCTCCTGACCTCCAGAGGAGAAATACGCAAATCAGTGTTGAGTAACTTCCAGAATAAAATAGAAATATGTGTTCTTAATCTTTCCTGGCAACAATAAATAGAATGAGGCTTCTGTTTTCCAGGGAGAGCATCTGATACTCTTCCAGTAGAGAATTCTGTATCTCTTGGTGTAAGTCCTCATTTTATATCACTTCTTCCACCACAAGACAGACATTTTGGGCTGCATTTATGTAGAGAACTAATATTTATTTCATGAGATTTACATTCATTTTAAAAAGCAGAGTTGTCAACATCCAAGAATCATTTTGACTGTATACCTGGATTGAGATTTTTGTAGCTTTTTTCTTTCCAATGAAAAAAGCCTATAGCAAGCTCAGAAACCCAAAATTTCTCAACATAATTCTGTCTCCATTGCTTCTGAAGGCATATGACTAGTCAGTTTTTTAAAGGTTATACATGTGTATGTGTGTACCCATATATAATGCAGAAGAAAGAAAAATAAAGTTGGCAGAAAGGAAATCAGAAAAAGTAATTGAGATCTATTTAAAGAAAGCATCTTTTGCAAATGGGGAATGTGGGGGGGGGATTTGAAAAACGTGACGATGTGTTGCATATGTAGAGCATCTCCCCACAGTGAACACAACTGTTACATACTGCAGACATGTACCAGTGAAAATATTCACTCATTTAAATACATGGTAAACTTACTCCTTTATCTGAAATGAGTTGCTACAATCACTAAAATCAATGTTTCATAAATTGCTTCAATTCCAAAAAGTAAGGAAACAAATTTTATGTATATGGGGGGGGGTGGTAGGGTGGGTAGGGCTATGGGAAAAAACGAGAATTAAGTTGTGTCTTATACTGGTACAAATCCCCATTATGGAGTGCAATCATGATGTGTATATTTAATGTACCAATAAAGATAAAAAAATTGCTTCAATTCCAAAGAATACTGGAATTTTAATATACTTACAAATATGGTCATTTTAGGTGTGTTTTAATGACTACTATATAAATTGTTTACATCTAATAAAAATAGTCAATTTTAATAGACAACATTAGTTCTATTACAAAATATTACCTTTAATCATGTAATAACACCTTCTGATTAGGCAGTAATAACTACCATTGTCATGATTCAAATCATTACTCTAGATGTACTAAAGAGTTTTTTTCAACACAACCAAACAAAAAATTCTCTGATGAATTTTTCCTTTATTTGGGGGATACCAGACAATGAACTCAGGACCTTGAATTTGTGAGATAGGTCCCAGAACTACTGAGTTAAACCCCTGGCAAGTTTTTCTATTTACTATACAGAAAGGAAATTAAGAATCCAATTAAAAATAATACAAGATCAAACAAGAGATAAAGTTGGAATTTCTTTTTTTGAATTGTATGGTTTTATTCTTGTATTTCATGGAATCATTGAACTATGTATATTTAATAACTGAATCAGCCATTGAATGAATATACAATGTTCTATACACTTTTTAATTCAGGTTGAAAATAAACAGCAATATTTTCTAATCATATAAGAATTTAGCTAATATAAAGCTTTGTACATCTGTTTTTGTGACATTCTACTTTTTCTACTTTTTTCCATCTCAATTATTTTCCTGTACACACATAATTTGTAGTTAACCAGAGTTCTTCTATTTCATACGTACTATGTAGGCCATATAAGTAATATTATGTAGAGTCATGTTTAAGAATTTTATGGTCTACATAGGAAATACTTATATATGCATTTGAAACATATATACATAGTCAATAGCAGCATATGCAGCCATAAAGGAACAATGCTGATGAGGAAAAAGAAATGCAGAATGTTTTGATCATCAGGTCATGGGTAATGCTGGCAGGTAATTTTGGTAGAATGCACGGCCAAGTGCCAAACCAAAAGTAGCTGGAGACTTTTATTTATTTATTTATTTTTGCAAATGAATTTCTTAATTAATAAATTCATTTTATGCAAAGTTTCAGAGATTTAAAAACTTTTGCTTTTGAAATCATCTTCTCATGAAGAAGGAATGTAATTTTATAACTCAATTTTATGTTGTCTTTCACAGTACATTTAGCTACAGGGTACTGCAGATAATCATGATAAATGACACTGAAGAAAATCATTTAACATTTTTAGAGAAATTCTTGTGGAATTACAGTTCTGGCTGTGTTATGAGTTTAGGGTTCATTTCTCAGCTGTTTGGCAATTTCAGTTTGGCAATGTCAGAGCCAACCAGATAAGAGCTCAGTTTAGAATTTACATTGCAAATAACCACCTGGTTATGATAGTTACCATTTGCCCCAGCTTACACACTGCACGTAATGGATTGCTTTAGGGAGGCCAAGTATTCAACAGGCAGGGGACTAACACTCTCTGAATCTTTGTGCCAAGAGGAAACGTGTCCATATTTTCAATATGATTTCAAATTATGGATATTTCCCCTATCACACTTTTAAAAGTTTGGCCTTTTTAAACCTTAAACCTTTTCAAGAAAATGTCTATCTTCTAAAGCACTCTACTAAGAAATCTTACTTTGAATCATTATGCCAGCTGGACATTTCTTTCTAATCATCCCCTGCCAACAAAGCCAAACAAAATTAACTTCTTCTAGAATTGTCCCTCTTGGCCTTCGCTGGCAAATTTAACACTGAAATGATTAAGAGATGCCAATTATGAAAGTTCCTTCCAAATTAAACTTTAGATACATCTAATATAAATAAGAATCACTTCTCAACTTGGTGGAAACAAATAGTAACATTTACTTCCATGTCTTCCATTAATTCCCAACACACTGTGTATGAAGGACAGTGATGAAGCCAGTTTGGAGGAGCCGGAGCCAAGCTGATCTGTTCCAACGGCCAGGTGTGTGTATTTTGTGATTGAACTCGAAAGACAAACAGCTCTTTCAGCTTGAACTCATCGGGATTTTAGTGAGCAATCTGAGCACTGATGACCACCTTCTGAGTCATTAATGAGAAGCATCACAGAGAGTTAAAAGATCAGCTGCATGGAGGTAACTGTCTTGATGCTAATATCAGGGGCTTTTTTTTTCTGATTACATGTAATTGTTCATTTATAGTAATTAACAGCCTTTAGCCACTAGGCCACATGTGGAAGTGGAGCCAGGGAGGGCTGGAGCGCTGTTCCCCAGCTATGCACTAGCCTCCCATGTTTGCACTCTGTGGATCGTGTTCAAGATCCTGTCAATATGATTTCCCTGGTAAGTCCAGGTAAATTTTCTTCAGAAAGATGATAAACTCACATATGTCAAATAATTCCACTGAGAAATAAAGATTCTCAAATTCAACTTTATTATTTTCTGGCTATTGGTAGGAAATAAACTGTGAGAGACATTCTAATCTATTTTATGACAATGTCAAATGATTTGGATGAACACAATTAGGTAGTTTATTGGCTGAATTAGGCAGAAAGAATAAACTATAGCAGTACTGTCAGAGGATCTTGAGACAATAATGCTAAGTGAAACACAAGTAGATGCAGAAGAGTAAACATCATACTAATTCTCTTGTGTGAGAAGACAAAATATAAATATATTTATAAAATATAAATATAAATGATTTTATCAAATATATAGGAGGCATGATAGATGTCATAGACATAAATAGAAACATAAAAGGGATCAGATTGATCCAGGTGCAAAGTGTACAAATGAGTTCTCCAAAGTGAGTAATGTAATTGTGTACTGAAACACATTAATAATTTTTAAATTTTAGAATTTTGATTCTTAATATTTGAGCCATTTTCTCTATCCTTATTGATTAAATGTATTTCAGTTTATACATGTGGGAGAGAACGTTATTGATTATGCTCTAAGCAGGCTGTGAGCAAGACACTGTGAAGAGTAAACCCCGCACCTGGGTCATTTACAGAAGTAAGTCTAGATGAAGCCAAATTCTGAGGTCAGAGTGACTTGCGCCCAAATTCCCTTCTCACAATTAAAATTTTCTGAAGCAGAGAGATGATGTTCCAAGTATGCCCTTATATTTTGTCTTCTATGTTCCTAATTTAAGATGCTTTGTCTATTACAAGTCTCATACATGTATACATGAGAGAGAGAAGGGGAGGATTTTCTTCATATGGACACCACTATATCTTAGGGTAGCCTGAGGAAACAGTGACATGTGAAGGAGACACAATTATCGCAAGAGAAGCAATGTAAAATGCCCTGGGTGTATAGAAGATAGAAATGTCCTTTTTGAAAAAGCAACACCTGTGGTTTCTGTGCACCCCTCCAGAAAGATAGGCACAAAGATCCTCCACGCCTGCTCCACTGGTTCAGTTTGGACGGCCTTCATTAGCCTGCTTGTTTGCCCAGGGATTTGCCAGGGAATCTAAGCCCAAAAGAGCAGGCATGGGCATGTGAAGTATTGGAGGTATAATGGTCTGTTCTGCCATAAAAGGTATTTGAGGCTTGATGATTTTTAAAGAACGACATTTGTTTGCCATAATTCTCAAGACTGCACAGTCCAGTGTAAATTTCCTGGCAAGGTTAGTGTCTGGTAAAGCTTGGACTCTGCTTTCAAGAAGGTGCTTGGAATACAACTTCCTTCAGATGAGAGGAATATTGTATTCTCAAGGAGTGGAGCACAAAATACAATCCCACATCAAGTTCTTTGTCAAGGTCAGTATTTAATCTACAAGGTCTCCATTGCATGAGTTAACACTTCCTGAAGATTCTTGCTCCACAGACTATCTCACGTCAGCCATTGTTTCCAAATGTGGAGCTGAGAGATACACTCAGCCCATGACACCAGGCAACCTCAGCTCGGCGGCTGCTCTCAGTGGCTGCTGAACTGAAGGAGCAAGTGATGTGAGGCTGAAGCCAGATGCTACCATCACCAAGTGGAAGACAGACAACGAAACAATGGCAGACCTAGGATGTTACTGCCGAGCAAGTGGAGAGAAGCCGACAGACTTCTGATTTCCTTTTCTGTTCTCAACAGTGCCTCACACCACTGCAACCCCGGGAGAACTCTGAGGGCCAGCAGGAAGGAAGTGAAGAGGGGTGTGAAGCAGAGAAATCAGTTAATTTGAAGCCAGTGGCCGAACTCACATTTCACGTTGAGCACAGTGAGGTTAGTTCTCTGCCCAGAATGATCTCCAATAAATTCGATTTAATGGTGCTACCGTGTGTGTCATATGCTCTTATATTCATATCTCTTCCTTTCTTCAGCTGAAATTTTATAGTCATTGTAGAATCTTATGTAGCTGCATACAATAATGCAGATTAATCTCATGTACCCTTTTGAGTTTCCACTAGTTGTAAAATTTCATAAAACCCTAGTACTGTACATTTTATTTTCTTGAATAGCTACTTCAAATTATATTCTCCTTTCTACATGTGAACAACTCCATTTCAGCTATAATAATCTTCTACTCATAAGATTATTCTAGTATCCTTGCGACAATTATCAGAAAGAGAAAATTGGAGCCTAACTTGGGCCACATCCTACTTTGCATAAACATGTTTTCTTTCGATTAATTGACCAAGGACCGTGTGATTTTTGCTTGAAATTTGTTTCTGGGCATCCTCAGAGAATTTCAAGAGCACATTTCCCAGAGATGTTTGTCTCCACAACATCTTGCATATAGTAATGATTTAAATGAGTTACTTGTTTAATGACAGTGTCAGCTCCTCTTAGACAGGAAATACTTTATTAACCACTCTAATTCAGCATCTATGATCAATTTTATGTGACACATAATGTAGACTCAATAAATATTTGTTGAATATATAATCATGATTATTATCAACCAGTAAATTTTCAATTATATGTGATTTTCATGTTATACATCTCAGTTATTTTTTAAAATGTTGTGCAATTGGAAAGATAGAACATCTTGTAAATTCTGCAGTAAAAATTCATTATGAAATGAAATTCTTGGATTTTTAAATTTGTTTTGCCAAATATAAACACATTATTTGTTCTAGTATTATACTGTGTACTGATAAAAGCCTAAATTATGCTATATTTTATATATTTTTCTGAATTTAGAAAAATATAATATATACATATATCCTAAATACAAGTATATATTTCTAATTGTATGCATCATTAATCCATTAACATTTGACTTTCCTACTCATAAAAATATGTACAATATGTTTCTAGATTATGCAATTTATAAAATTTCATGTAGTTTTCAGAAGCAAATTGATATTGTGTATACAAATTGTGATTGTTTGTTTACAGAATAATTGATTCAATAAATCATACCATTTGTTATCATCATAAACTATTATTTTTCTTTAAATTTACTTTCAATATGACATATTCTTCTTTAAAGAAACACTAGAAATTATTGTTTTAAGACTTTGAATATATTCCTTTGCAATAATTTTGAATATTTTTCAAGCTTTGTTTTAGACATTAGTTAACAGTTTTGATCTAAACCCAGAGTGTGCCCAAAAAGGAAGGAAGAAACGGAAAAAATTGAGAAAAGAAAGAAAAATGGAAAAAATATCTTTGTAAATGAGGAAGGATTGTATGGTTGAGGGGGGGCAAGGGAATGGATGAAAATAAGAAGAAAGATATGTCATGTACAAGATCCCAGTGACACATATCATCAACTTGTATACCTACAATGTACCAATAAATTTAAAATAATTGTTTAAAATTCTTGACAAAGAAATCCAAAATTTTAATTAGACAAGCAAAATAAACTTGTATGTTCTGTTGCACAAGATGGTGGCTGTAATAAATAATAATGCATTATATATTTTAAAATTGCCAAAAGAGTAATTTTCAATGTTTTTATCACACAAAAAATGATGGCTATATGAAGTAGTAGATGTTAGCTTGATTTGACTATTCCACATGGAAAACACATGCCAGCACATTAAATTGTGTCCTACCAATACATACAATTAGTATTTGTTAATTAAAAATAAGTTTAAAAATTTTTACTAAGTTTATTTGATGAGAGTAGACTTTTATTTGTACACAGAACATATAATTTCACATTTATGTAGCTTTTATTGTAGTTGATTTGATTAAAAAATACTTGTGCCTTAATCATAAGAAGTATATTTAAATTTGATGATAGGTTGTACTGTCTGGAGAGATGGTAAAATTTGACTTTTCTAAATGTTTCCTGAAGTTACTTTTGTAGTTTGTTTCTGACAAAAGAGAGCAAGGCTCAGAGATACAGTGATCTATAAATAACATATCACCCTATTAACAATGAAGGTTCTCTTCTTCCCTCTCTTTAAAAGCAAAGTATTCTGGGCCTGGTATTTAGTTCAGTGGTTCTGACACCTGCCTTGCAAGTGCAAAGGCCAGGGTTCTATCTTGGTAACCACATGCAACAATATGGGGCAAGAAGACTCACACCCACCAGCAATCAGAACCACATACCACAGTGCCAGGTATGGTGGCTCATGCTTGTAATCCCAATACTTGGGGGGCAGAGGCAGAAGGATTGTTGTGAGTTCAAGGCTGAGCTCAGGGCCAACCTAAACTATAAAAGTGAGACCTTATCTCAAAAAAAAAAAAAAAAAAAGAAAGAAAGAAAAAAGCAAGCAAGTTAGGTATTCAACTCTAGGGTGCAGATATAATACTTTTAACACATGTGGTTCTTCCTCCATTGTTTCTGATGAACATATGACAGTCATCACTTAGCCAATTTTTTTTTTTTTTTGGTGTTTGTGGCATGAGGTCCTCATAAGTTAAATGTCTATAGAATACAAACTTGGAAGGTTACAAGGAAAGACTGATGAAAGGTTTAACCTACTAAGCTCATGCTGGTTGATGTCTAAGATAAAAGTCATGACCAGGCATAATGACCCCATGGTCTCACCACAACTGCATCTCTGACATCAATTCATTTTATTCCATCAGGCAAACCACTAGTGAGCCTCTTCGTTCTTTTGTAAAATTAGAAGATTGTACAAAAGAATGTCTAAGATTTATTTTTGTTCCATATTTTAATATTTTTTCCTTCTAGATTAAATTGGCTTTTTATTCATACCAAAGCCATTATGTATATTTCACTGCTGTTTATCTCCTTTTCGAACATCCCAGGGCTTTTGCTTCTAAAGGATAAATCATCAATTCTTTGAAGGCAGGGCTGGGTCTTTTCTAAGACTTACAAATTTATCCCCAGAAGACGATAGATTTAGATAAATCTCTACTTTTAAACTGAATGTCATTCCAACAATTTAAGCAACTGCATATTGTCACATGTTGAAGGGCAAAGAGAAACATAATAATGTCATCAGTTATGACTTTCATCATGAATACAGAAAGAAACAGACATTTTCTAAAGACTGGTAAAAGAAAATAAAAGGTCAAAGAAGATATGCAATTTTTTTTTCATTTAAAGTTCCTTACATTTCCTGTATAGAGCCATTTAATTGTTACATAGCACTAGCAATAAAATATAAAATGGAATTTGGAACAAAATTGTAGTTCTTTCAAAATGTGTTCCAATGAACTTAAAATGTTATCAATTTTTACATAAAAATATGAAAGTTTATTGTTGTTCAATGGTACATTTTGTGCCAGTTCTCAGACCCTGCCTTGGACATACAGTGATGTGTTCACCGGCTTAAGCAGCAAGGATGAGGGAAAACACTGCTATGTTGGCTGCCACTCAGATCTAATGCATTTTATGTGTCAAATGGATTCAGCGCTTTCAAGGATAGAATGCAATTTATTTCTTGGCAAATATATGAGTCCCCACTGTGCAGAAAAGACTATTGGAAAAATTTCATCACACATTTTTATATTTCAAACAATATTTTGATGAGTGAGTAGAAATCAATTAACCAATATAGCATGTGATTTAAACACTCTGTAATCTTTTAAAACTTAGAAAAGCATTTCAATGAAACACATTTAAATTGGAGGTGCTTGTTGCAATGTATTCCAATATATTCTGCCATATTTTCTATTTAAAAGTACACAGGTGTTTTCCTTCCAAACTTTACCTGACTGCACTGTATGTTTGGAGCTCTAACTGCGATGCACTGGAGGATTTTGGAAATGGAATGGTGCCCTTGGGTCGAGAGTCATCCTGTGGCTCTTCTTTGCCCAGTTAGACAGTAGCTGAACAGTCTGTTTGTTCAGTTACAGGTGACAGTTTAAAGGTAATTATGGACACTAGAATACATGTTGATCCTGATCCCTGATTTCACTCCTAAGACATCCCACAAAGCACCACTTGGATTGCACTTGAGCATTTTAGAACAGGAAGGGCAGGATTAGGTTGCTGGTCTAGCCTTCCAACAAGGGGAAGTTGTGAGAGGTAGTACTTTAAGATGATGCTATGAGCAACAGGCATCTGGAGACTGCAGACCTGCAGATAAGCCAAGTTGTGTGAGGGAAAAGTTGACTGGTATATGATCTACTGTCTTGAGAAAGAGGCTGTTTGCCCAAATGGACGAAATATTTTCTTGAGAAACAAACATTTTGAGTAATCTGTCTGCAAATAATGACAGTAGTGCCTGATTTATGAGTCATCCTCCCGGGCAGGAAATGCCAGGGGCAGAGTCGACTCCTGCTGAGAGAGGCGGATGCTGGTCTCTGTCCTCCTGACAGGTGGACCAGGTGGAGGCCAAGCTCCTCCAGGTTCAGTGCATCCTTGTCAATGAAGATTACACGTATTTAGGATGCAGCACTGGATGTTTTGAAATCCATATATATAGGGCATGGTTAAATCATGCTAACTAATATAAACAGTTCATATATTTATCATTTCATTGTTATGGTGAAAATTAAAGTCTGCACTAGCATTTGCAAGAGTGTAGCCCATTGCCGTGGTCTACAGTCACCACCTGATGCAGTAGAAATTCTGATACTCATTCTGGCCATCCACTCAAATCTGTGCCCTGGAGCCTCCGTGCCCACTTTCCCAGCCTCACCTGCCCAGTCCTATGCCTGGTCACCTGATCCTGCTTCTCTCTGAGCTTGCTCTGAGGCTGCCATGTGCAACACCTGAATTTATCATTACTGACGAGACCGACCTGAGGATGAGGCCCACACAGAACAATGTAGAAATTAGGGGAAAGACAGAAGCAACAGGAAGCAGAGAGCCAGAGACTCCGCATTCATGTGAAGCAGTGCTTAACTGTGCCCAGGCCTGAGCCGAGGCCAGGTCCTCCTACTGGGCATGATTGACACTGGTCATCGGGGGTTGGCACCAGGGAATCTGGAAATGGAGAAACAACTACACTTGTTTCTTTGTTGAATCAGAGGAGAGGAGCCAGGAAAGTTCCTATAGAAACCATGGCTGTGCAGAACATTGAAAACCAGGCAAAATTCTTTCTAATGAAAGTGGAAGGGAAGAAGGAATATACAGATCTGCTGTTCATTAATTAAACAACTTTTGCTTAAGTCTGTATTAGGAATGGGAAGTGGTTCCAGGTGCTGAAAACAAGTCTTGGGGTAAAACAGACAAAAATTTTCTGTCACCAAGATCTCATATTCTTTTAAAGCATGTAGGAGAGTAAGTTTAATGGATTTTTATACCTAAAACTTACTTATAAGAGTAAGACCTTGAGCTGTGTGGTGATATGCACATGGAATCCCAGCATTTTGGAAGCTGAGGCAGGAGAATTGTTATTTCAAGGCCAGCCAGAGGCCCTTAGCAAGACCCTATCTCAAAGAAAAAATAACAAAAAGGATTGGAGTGGTGTTCAGTATGAAAGCCTTGGATTTAGTCCTAGTACTGCCAAACAACCCAAGATTTAGTCGATGTTTCTTCTTTGTGTTTATCAGAAATATAGAATATGACACATATAAATATTATATATTAAAAACAGAATACATATTTCTATCAGTATGTTTTACTTTAAAATATTTTCTGAAATAACTCATAATCTTGATAAAAATGTCTTTAATGGAGTAAAGAATTGAAGCAGTGCTGAGTTTTCAAAAGTAATCTCTCCCTCTAAATCTAATCTTTATAGATCAAAGGCTATATAAAATATAAATGACATAAACTATAAAAGACACCAACTGTCCTCAGTTCTGCAGTCTACTCTTTCCTATGCCATTTTTACATAGATTTGTACAGTTCTTACTATATTGGAAATATTTTGCTTTTCAGATGATTTAAAAATAAATTTTCTTTAACTCATAATTAATCATGCTTTTATTTTTCAGAAGTGTTTTTCAGATTAAAGATTTTTTGGCTTTAATAAAGTTTACTTAGCATTTCAAATAATAGAAATGAGAAATAAGATGCTTGTATTTTGGCAATAGAATGTAAACAATGTTGCTATCACCATGCAAGATTTTATTATAAAACTTTATGCATAGTTATAGAAAACAGAAAGAAGTTTGATATAAGCACACACACACACACACACATATATATTTTTATACATGTATATATACATATCCCAATAGAAGAAAAGGTCAGTATCTCTATCACATATCTAAACTTTAAAATGGTTTTGCTTTGTCATTAGTTATATGTCAATTTTCAGAGAGCGAGTAGAGTTTGATGACAAGTGACCTTCTCCCTGTCAGTAAGAGATGTGTCTCTCAGCTGTACCAAATATATTATTTATATAGTCGTACATGGAGAGAATAACATATCTTCATTTAATGTCAAGTATTCATAAGATTGAGAATTCATGAAAATGCAGTAGAAGTCATATCACAATAATTGATTAAATACATATACATCTATAGTTTAGGGGAAAAGGTGCAATAGTATAAAATATGGTATTTGAGAGCATTTTAGTATTTTGAAAAAATCTTCCTATTAGAGTTTTCCACATAGAATTTTATACACAAAGTGGTATGTGCTGGATTATAGAGAAAATCATTTTGGACATATTCTTTTGAATATGTAATATATATAAACATATTTCTTGGTCAGAAGAAATAATGAGAAAAAGTATAACATTTCTGTAATGAGCCGATTTTATTCTCTGCCATCTGGACTGAGGGCAGTGGAGCCATTCAGATACGTACCCAAGTTCACACTGAGTTCTTCCTGACTTTAATCAGCTGCCAATCGGTATCAGACTAATCCCAATTTTTACTTGTTCTATGAAAATTCTTTGTGGACAAACATCAGAAATTCATCAGCAAAATTTTGTTAAAATGAAAGAGGCAAAATTAAAATCAAACCAGTAGAGAACTTACTTTTATACTTAAAAATAAATGAAACATATGTTTCCTCCAAATTAAAAATAGAACAATGATGTGATCCAGCATTCTCACTTCTGGGCGTCTATAAAAAGGAAATGAAACCTGCACCTTCGGGATCTGCTTCTGTTCTTGTAGCCAGTGCGATTCATATCAGGGACGGCGATGTGTGAAACGAGTCCATCGATAGATGGGTGGACGCAGAAGGTGCCATGACACTGTACACAGTGACTCCCTGTTCAGACATGTTGACCAGAGGGCAAGACCCGCTCTGGTGGTCAGCTGTGCAGCATCATGGTGCTGTGTGTGACAACTGAGCCGACTGTAGAAAAGACTGCAGAACATATGCCCGTGTTAAGTCACTATGTTATACACCTGGAATATATACAAACTTCCTGTGCTAATTTGCCACTTTAAGGAGAGATACGAAGCATTTGTAGAAACCAGAACAGAAGAAATGCCATGTGCACAAGTATCTAAAACTGTGAAAAGCACTCGGCTGAGAATCTACGAAAGCCAGTGAATGAGATGAAATGCTGCTGGTTATACAGAGGTTTTCCTTATTTTTCCGCTTTATTCTTCTTCGTCTTCTCTATCTACTTTAAGCTCAGTATCAGGAGATGAGGGTAACCACCTGGTAGGGAATGTTTCAGAATCACATTCAAGTTATAATACTTGAGAATCTCTTCTGCATTCAAATTCTGCCCTGATTAAAATAAGCTTTTTGGCTTGAATTCATTGGCCATGTATGTTATTGTCTTGTTGGTTAGAAAATTAAGAGATAAATTAAAACCTTCAAGTTTTATTGTTTCTTTTAAAATGGATTCCATCTTAGCATTTCTAAATGTTTATATATACATTTCTTTAGAGCTACAAATTCTATCTTGCTTGAATATTTATTGTGTTGTGAAATATCAAGGAAGGAATTTCTCTATTGTCAGTGAAAGTCAAGGATTACATTTTAACTCACTTCTCAGGAGTGAGGAAGCTATTATCCCTGTTTCTTTATTGATTCAGTACTCAAGTGATTTCTACAGGCAGCAAAAATGTGACAACAATGTCTCTAAATCAAATTTTTGAAGTTTTTTTCTTTACTGGCTCCATGAATCAACTTCAAAAGATACCAATATTTGGACTCTTTCATCTTTTTATTGGTCCTTTTGCTAGCTTTGTAATTTCTTCCTATATTAAGAGCTTAGTAGGTACTACCTCATGTAAACGTCCCAGATTCCTTTGAGATGGGTTGTGCTGTACATTCTTTTGATAAAGAGGTATCTCTAAATAGCAGATGAGGAACACTGGAGCCAGCAAAGAGATTAGACAACATGCTAAAAATCTTGCTGTCCTGAATGCTGCAGACACAGAAGTGACTCTAGTCAGACCTACCCTGGGGTCCCCATCCTCTCTGGAGCTTAGAGTTCTACCAGTCCGTGGGACCAAGGATGCGTTTCTCATTTCTCCTACCAAGGACTATAAAAAGCTCGGTGGCTCCAGTCAAGACACTTGTGTGGCTTTCAAATTGCTGGTCAGCAATTTAATGCTCTGGTGGCCCTGTGGTCATGGATGCCCCAGGGTCACAATCCTGCAGCCTAGTCCAGCTTCCACAGGCTGCTCCCTTCCCTCGCTCTCAGCACTTTGCCCTACAGCTGCTGCTCTGTGTCCCTGATGCCTGCTCTTTCTCTTATAGGGATCTTTGTAAACACTGTGTACTACCTGGGAAATCCAGGACAATCTGCCCAATCTAAAATCTTTTCTCAATAAATATCTGCAAAGACTCTTTCCCTGTACTAGGTTAGCACACGCATAGTGTTAGGAGCTAAGATTTCATTGGTAGAGGGCAGAGGCCTTATTTGCTGCTGTCTCCTGGAATGGTACACTCACAAGCTGTGATTTAGACAGGTAAGTATCTTTAATTGAATTACCCAGAAGTGTTTCAGAAAGTCACCAGCACTATGGGATAAATGTGTTCAAAGTGAAAGGGAACTATTTTGAGAAGGATTAGAGGTATTACATATTTATTTTTTAAGTTTTATAACACTTTTTATGATTTGGAAAGAATGTATTTTTTATCACACCTGGAACATTAAAATTATACAATTATTTTATGCCCTCAGTATCTCAAAGCAGCAGGAAAGAAATGTTTTCTCATCCATACTTCCTCTCACCTATCACGTTTCCTGTTATTAAGAAAGTTCCTCTTCTTTGATGCCCGACACGCAGCCATGGGGCCTTTCCTGACATCATTTACTAACGCTGATCTGTCTCCCACCCCACCTAAAAGATCATCATTGTCCAAACCAAGAAACCAGGGACACACATAATGTCCCTCTTTTCTCCCAATTCTTCTGTCCATCTCTTCACAAGTACCTAATTTTTATACTTCCAATATAAATTTAAATCACAAATCCATCTGTTCCTCTTTCACCACTTCATTTCGAGCCAAGTCTAAACCAGCACTACTTCCCGCCTACACGACTGAAATAGAAATGTCTCTTCTTTAACTCTAATCTTGCTGCTGTCTCTTATCAGAAAATGAATAAAGACCTTCTATGTAATTAATATACACTCCCATCTGATGTTTACCGACACTCCAATGACAAGCTTCTCGTTTTTCTCCTGTGCCAGGCGAGGCATAAAATGGCTGATGAACGGTCCCAGAATCCTTCCCCTTCTGAGGCTGCCTGGCCCTACCATGCTTTCCTCGTCCCTCCCCACGATGAGCTACCAGAGGCCCAGTGATTCAGACACAAGAAGGGGTGTCAAACGCACTTGCACTCTGTGGAAATCCGGCACAGCTGTTTCTTTCGTCAAAATTGTCTGCTTGTCCTGTAACTGCACTTTACAAAGCTGAAATGAATCTCAAGCTCAAGCCTAGTTTGAACTTAGTGACTTAGAGAGAGCTTGCTTCAAAATAGAAAAAAATTAAATTAAGAGCCTGAGATATAGCTCAGTGAGAAGGTCCTGAGCTCAGTCTCTAGTACCGTAGTACCACACACACACACACACACACACACACACACACACACACACACTTTGTAATATTCAATTTAGGAGAAAAAAAGAGCAAGCCCACCTCTGTTCCCACAAAGCACTACAGAACCCCACAGACTCCATCTTGTTTTCTTCACACACACAGCTCATCCCCACAATACACAGGTCTCTCCTATCACGGCACATTTATGTTGCATCTTCATGTTACCAAATTATTTTTTTGAATATTGCTGTTTTTTCTCCGCTTCATTTAGGTCTCAGTCACCTATCACCTTGTGTGCTACTGCAAGGTATCCTTTCAATTTTCTCCTGTCTCAAACTATTTTCTGCAATAAAAAAAAAAAAAATTCCCTCACGGATGTTAGCATGATGTTTAATATGTTAGTGCACTTATTTAATTGTTGTCTTTTTTTCCACAGCAACACAAGTACTATACAGGTTTTCTTTTTCTTTTCATTTTTTTTTTCTGTAGTCTTGCATTTATGGGTACTCCTGTTACTGAAAAGAATTACATAGCAGAAGCAGAAATTCAACAGATATTTCTTAGACAACCATTTAAAATCAATGTTAAAATATATGAGACCTTTGGAGGTATACTATCCTTTAAGATGCACATTTTCTTCAAAAATCATGATAAGGTGTTGTGTATTTATTCCTTGAAAGTTTATTTTAAATTGATTGATCCATTTTTGGCATAGGATGTGATGGCATTTATCTCTGGGATCTTGTACTGTACATGACATATCTTGCTTCTTATTTTTTTCCTATTCCTCTGCCCCCCCTTAACTCTTCTATCTCTCCCCATTTACAAGACTGTTTCCATTTTTTCCATCTTTTCTCATATTTTTTCTTTCTCTTCTTTCCTTTCCCCCATCTGTCCTCATCAATGTATAGTAGATTCTCTGAAATAGGAAGAAAATATTCTTTGGTATTTTAAAACAACCTCATAATGAATTGAATTATAAATTATGACATAATTTCAAAAACTACTAGTGTAGTCTGTCCTCTGTCAGAAATAGCATACCTGTAAATTCTCCTTGAGAGTCAAATCCATTGTTTTACGTTCAGGAAATTTGTAGAGTTATAATATTTAATAGTAAAGGGAGCTGGTATAAAACATTTAGATGTTGACCAATATTAGCAGTAGGTAAACTGAGAACATTAAAATGGGTTTCTTTTAAAAGAAATGCTACACTTTATTTAAACAAAGAACAATGTAATTTGACAATTTTTCTTATACATTTAGGCTTTTCTTTCCTATGAAATTTTTTAAATGACTACAAAATTTCACATCCCAATGTCCTTAATATAAATATGTATTTAATTGGTAAGCCACCTGTTTTGTTCATTTTATTTTTTAGAATAACATTTCCAATCAGTTCCTTTTCAGTTCGTATCAGAACTTTCTGACAGAAAAATTGTGGAATCTGTCCTGTTATAGTTTTGCTACTTTTAGGAGTTAGCTGCATGTGCCTTAGTGTGTTTCCCTGTCCTACTTACCAATATTTCTTCTAGGGTTCGCTGTGGCCATCTCCTGGGGAGGATGAGCGTCAACACCCCTCACTTTGTATAGAGAATCTTGTGTCCTTCACAGCCTCCACTTGCCGTGGGATCCGTGGCGCATCTCCCCCAGGAGAACATGAGAGAGCTTCCTGAAGAGTCTCTGCACTGTCAGAGGCTCACCCTTGGAGGCCCGATTATCAGCCAGATTGAAATTCCCCTACTCTTAGTTCAAATAAAGACATAGCCAGCCATGTACTTTCAAAGACAGAATACAAATAGGGCAATTAAAAATGAAGTCATCTTGGAAACAACCCAAGTGTCCATCAACTGGAGACTGGATAAAAAAGCTGTGGTTCTTCTACAGAATGGAGTATTACTCTGCCATAAAAATGATAAGTTTGAATCATTTCTACTTAAATGGACATACCTTGAGGATATCCTCATAAGTGAAATAAATAGGTCACAGATAGGCAAATATCGCATCTTTTCTCTGGTATGAGAAAATAAAGATGTAAATGAGTCCTAGAATTGTATGCTATATATTGTGGAATAGAAAATACTCAAAATAAAATATGGTGAAGGGGGAAAAATAATGAGATTATAACAAAAAAGGAAAGGAAACAAATTTTATGTATATGGGGGGTGGTAGGGTGTGTAGGGCTATGGGAAAAATGATAAATAAGTTGTGTCTTATACTGGTACAAATCCCCATTATGGAGTGCAATCATGATGCATATATGTAATATACCAATAAAGATTTCAATTAAAAAACAAATGAAGTCATACAGATTGGCCCTAAGACAAAGACTCACATCTTTATAGAAAGAGGAGGAGAGAACATCGATGAGTAGAAGGGAAGATGGAGAAGTCAGGGACATGAGCTCCGCAGAGAAACCCAGGGAGACGGCACCCTCATGGACCCTTGCTTTAGAATTTCTAGTATCCAACTGCTGGAAAATCAGTTTCCTGCTTGAGACTCCTGGGCTCTGACGTTTTGTCATGGCGGCCCTAGAAAACTCATAGAATGAAACTAGGATATTGCTATTTTAATCATTGTCTTGGTTGTTTAAATTGTTTCAGATTTAACCTATGAATCAATATTGATCACGAGCCTGGAAAAAGCTTATTTAAAAGAACTAATATTAAAATTCTTTTAAACTTTATAAATTTCATATTGAGACAAGTGTGCTTACATGTGCATGTGTGTTTATTGGAATGTGATTGCTGTCTTACACATGGACAGACGCATGAATCTCTTTGCACAGTTGTCAAGTGCAGTCTCTCTCGGAATCCATGGAATGACCTCAGGAAACACACAAAGCCTGCTGCCCTGACATCCCACCTGTATCAGTGGCCTGTGCTCACCACAGAATTTTCTTTCCCAATATATTATTCATTATCCTCACCTTTTGAAATTCATTTCTTTCTTTTTCAAAAACATTCCCATGTATATTTATATGATAGATAAAAATATATGTACCATGTGTAGTTTTGCCTATTCTGGTCATTACACACACAGAGCAGACTTTATGTGTCCCTCTGTTATTTTCTTTTTTACTTAATATTTGGCTTGTGTGATATTTCTCTGTTCAAGTATGGAGCAAAAGTTTGTTTCTGCTTGTTCCCGTGCAGCATTTCAACACAACTGATGCACTATTTACTTACCTTTCTTGTCACCTATGAAATCTAATGGTAAACTCAAGCTCAAGTTCTTGACTTCTGGAAAATACTTTGAGCCTCTGTGCTTCTATATCTTCCTGGGCTTATGGCTGTTCCATTAACTTTAATTTGGATAATGGATCCCTTATTGTTTTATCAGATGGATGCCTTCACCAGGTGTGTGTGTGTGTTTGAGTGTGTGTGTTTCGTGTGAGTGTGAATATAATCTATTTTACCAGGGGCATGAGATAGAGGTAACTATTCCACCAGTATTTCAGGAAATACATTCCAAATATAAAATAAATATATACTACACTCCAGAAATATACAAGATAAATGCTGCTTTAGGCATTTACGAATTCTAAAGATTTATCACTCTGCAATGGTAATTGAAAATATTTACATTCTTGGAAAAATAGGTTTCATATAGTTAAGAAAGAGCAAACACAGATAGTAAATGTATTATATCATACTCATAACACATCACTACATATTAATGGCTTAGAATTACAATTTATTTTCTTAGATTTCTTGAAATAAAAAGTCAAAGTAAGTATAAAGGATAACAGTCAAACTGGTGATCAGGCTGCTTGCTTCCAGAGATAGTAAAGAAAATGAATTGGTTCTTTTAACTTTTAGATGCTACAGCACTTTTTTTTACCTCTTTATTCTAATCAGTGCTTGCTCTTAAACTCTTCACCCTGACTTCAACTTCCTCTTCTTTCTTACAAAGGCCCCGTGTGATGACATTAAAGTCCCATTCACTTATACAATCCCTTATTTCCAAATGCATTGTCAATTTCTTTTTTCTTTCTTTCTTTCTTTCTTTCTTTCTTTCTTTCTTTCTTTCTTTCTTTCTTTCTTTCCCCCCACTCTCTCTTTCTTTCTTTGTTTTTTCTTTCTTTCTTCCTTTTGCTTTTTGTTTTTTGCTTTATGTTTTTTATTTTGCAGTACTGGGCATTGAGCCTGGGACCTCATTCTCCTTTCCTCTGAGTAACAGTAGTGAATTCACTGCAGCAAAAGCATCTAGTGGTCCAGCCTCCTCTCTGTGAGTCTTGTAATCCAGCCAAGTTGAAAATGAACATCAACCAGCACATTACATATAACATGTCAATGATAATATGATCAAAATCTCACTGCACAATACGGATTATAAAGCATTTGCATAAAACCTCAAGCTGAAATCTAGAGAATTTTTATGAAAACTGTGATAGGTCAAAACATCATGTTCAGATGTGT
Source organism: Petromus typicus (assembly GCA_004026965.1). Lineage (NCBI taxonomy): Eukaryota > Metazoa > Chordata > Mammalia > Rodentia > Petromuridae > Petromus > Petromus typicus. Next base: position 8,674 of record PVIR01018875.1, on the reverse strand, counting down.
GACATATAAAAAGTTTGCATCGTATCATTCTCGTTTCCCTGTATACCAGAATGCCATACTATGTATTTTTTTTTTAGTTTTCTTCACTTACTGACCTATGGGCACAATTCTTCAGTGGTTTTGATTCTCAACATGTTCAGTAAATTTATAGAATGCTTAAGTCAAACAAAATATCGATACAGCCAAGGAACTGATCCTGAAGTCAATTCTATCAAGACATTATCTGGCCTGGGCTCATTTGTTGTTTGACAAAGTAAATTTTCCAATTTATCTCATGCTTTTAAAGCAATTTTTGTTTGGACTAAGGGCTTTCATCTGCTGAGGGTCTCTGTTTTCAAGCTGAAGTATGTAACATCAGTGCAAGTGTTTGATAGCATTGTCTTACATTCAGAAATAACAGTGGTAATCCAAATAAGAAATAATAAACATAGAAACATGTTTTTGAGGCATGAAGAAGAGTAATTTAGGGGCCTAAAAGCCCAGGTACAAATAATAATGCTGAAAATTGGTTAATTACAACTCCAGGATAAGTGGAAAGTGTCCAATTGCAACCAGAATTGCTCAATTGCTTCCATAATTATCCAATTGCAGCCATAATTATTGGCTGCTGTGATTTTTCTTTCTAAAATGTAGTCAAGAAAAAAATATGATAGTTAAAAAAAGGAAATAAAGCTTATGCACGTAAGGGATGGGAGTTGTAGGAAGGGCAGGGCAAAGGGGAAAAATGAGAATCAAAATGTGTCATTTACAGGTACAAATTATCAATGTTGACTGTGATCATAATATATGCATAAAATGTACCAACAGTCAATTTAAAACATGCACATATGCATTTTCAACCTCAAGTATACATCCTTACTTTCTAAAATTTCAGTTTAAAGCACTATTAGTCCATATTTTGAAGATTTTCTTGTGAAGACATTCCTAATACATACTTAAAATGAAGTTTATGAAACTTAGAAATGAGTAGACTAAAAATTTTGTCAATATAATTAATTCACTTATCTTACACTATAGATGTTGGAGAAGTTTATAGAATAGGAGAAAGAATAACTTGAGTTGATAAAACATAAAATTTCCCATTTAATTTAGTGCAAAGCCCAATTAAATAGTATCATTTTTGAAAATGTAGGTTACTATTGTGAGCAATATTATTATAAAAGTGTTAGATGATCCAATTGAGTTACTGAGTTATTCTGAATAATAGGAAAAAAATCCAAGTTTGATTTATCAATTTATTACTGTTTTCACAGTAGTGAAGAAATAATTAATATATATAATTGACTTCAACTAATTGCCAAAAGATAGTAAGTAGATACTGATTTAAATTTAGTGCATTTAAGATAGTATATATCTCAGATTTATATTTTGTAATTAAGTACTATACTTTCCATTACATTTCCACAGTTTCTCTTGACACAATTAGGTAAAATACTCAGAATCTAAGAAATAAAAGTGACTTGAAGGATTACTTTTATGGAAGAATGTTGATAGCTGCCTGACAAAAGCAATAAAAGGAATAAGAAGGCAGAGTAAATAATAAAATAAAATGAAATAAAAAATAAAAAAATAATTTGCTAAAATAGCAGGATGAGTACATTAATGTAAACATGCTGTATTTTAAGATATAGTCAAAATATAATTTATAACATTTTTCAAAATGCACTCAATCCCAGGAAATGTTTAAAAATCTTGTATTATCCACTGGTCTTTATTTGCCTTTATTCAGCCCTTTGGTCTCATAGTCACACATAGTGAAGACACAGGTGGCTGCTGCACTATTTTATGTTATGTTATGTCATGTTATTTGTTGAAAGTTGCCCACTATATTGGAGAGAGTCAGAGTTGAGGATTCTCATGTAAGAAACTGTTCCCTGTAATTTTTTTTTGAGACAGTGTCTTGCTTCTTGTGGTTCAGGCTGGCCCTGAACTCAGCCTCAAACTCACAGCAATCCTTCTGCCTCTGCCTCCCAAGTGCTGGGATTACAGACTTGAGCCACCACTCCAGGAACTGTGGTATGTGGTACTGATTGCTGGTGGATGTGGGTCTTCATATCCAGCATTGTTCTATGTAGTTGCCAGGATTGAACCCTGGTCCTTGCACTTGCAAGGCAGGAGGTGGAACCACTGAGCAAAATCCCTAGCCCTTCCTTATTAATTTTCAAACATGGGTAAGTCTGGTCCTGACTCTTTAATGTGTGAGTTACTGAAATTGTTGTTGATTTCTTAGGTGGAACTAGTTCAGATGAGGTCACATTGGAGAAGGGCAAACATTTTGAAAGAAAAAAGGTGGACACACCATTGTGGGAAGCAGAGCAGGGTGGAGGTAGAGCAAGGGATGTGGCTACAGGACCGGTGATTGTCTGGGGGCTAGAACCTGTAGCAGCTGGCAGCAGCATGGGACAAATTTGTCCTCACGATCCTGGTTCAAAGGACTCAGTCCTTGACCTGGGATTTCTACTCTTCAGAATTGTGAAGTTATTTGAGCCTCCTAGTTTGCAGTGCTTGGTGTGACAGCCTTAGAAAACTACTAGAGCATCTTCAAGTTGTAGCTTTATCTTTGTGGATGTTAGAGCTTAAGTTCCCTCTTTGAGCAGATGCAGCAAGTCCACATGCTACACTGAAGTAGAAAGAGATCCAGTACAAGCAGTGTTAATGTGTGATACTATGTGATTTCTCTACTTGTGATTCCACCTTTCAGAAATATTCCTTTTACCTGTTTCTCTAACAGAGAGGAGGACAAATTTATTTGTCTATGAGATTCTTGGTGATAGAAAGTTTGTTTGAATAATGACTGTTTCTGTAGAACTGATATCTATTCACTATAACTTGAAAATATAATTTCCTATTATAGCAGTTTAATTAATAAATAGACATCGAATAATAAAAAGAGAGGTTTGAAGGAACTAAATTTGTTCTTAAAATTTTCTGTCAACATGTCTCCCTTTACCAACATGCCTTTCACTCTGTTACTGAAATAGATTATTACTCATATTTATTTCATGTCTTAATTGTTTTGTGAACAATAGAATGTAGCAGGAAGGGAAATATTGCTTAATTTAATAAAACTCAAATAATGAGAAAGAGAGGTTGTTTTAAATTAAGTTTGAAATATGATAGAAAAGTCACAACAAAATGGAACTATTTAATTCTTTAGTTGGAAGCCAATAAGTTATATTGTATATGAAAAATCATTCACTGGTAATGTGAGAATTCTTAAAATTCCAGTAGTTACATTAACAGCTACATTATTTCACAATATCATTTGACATGAGAAGTATTTATTATTATGCATGCTTGTCATATTTTTACCATATTACTTGAAACTTAAGTTGGATAATTCAACACAGTATTTCATTTTAAACTTCTTCAGTGAAGGCAACAGATGTATTCAGCCTCTAAAGGTTGGGCCTTCCTGAGTGAGCCAGGGGTGATGTCTTGGGGGCTTGGAGACTAGACCTAACACTGACATACTGAGAACATGCACTCACATGACCTAGAGGTCCTTCTTTATGGGCCAGACGCACAAAACAAGCCCAGCTCTTCTCAAAGTGAAACAACTCCGTTTCCCCAGGGAGCATAATTTCATTACTGCCATTGATCATATGTTGCTACAGCTGTTGATGTTTTCAGTTTGCCCATTGAGAACACGTCACCTCTTCTATCTACAGTGAGGAGAAAGCTGTCAGCCTTATTGATCACAGATATTTTCATGCCAAGAAAAAGCTTGACACTAAGTATGATACTAAAAAGCCCCAGAACATGTGGATTCTAAGTCTACTGCAGTCTTCTCAAGCTGCTTCCACAGGCAACCTGGGTTTGTTAACTCCATTCATGTTATTTTTTAAAAATTTGTGGACACCTGCTTATCTGAAGCAAAAGATCATAAGAAGAGCGAGACCTGTCTTAAGTGTTATGCCACTTGTTCTGAAAGTAATTGTTGGGAGGAGTATTTTTATAATGTGTATTAAATAGAAAAGAGAATAAAAATTTAGATTCAATTGTAATCTATCTATCTCTATATATACTTCTATCATTGATAATAAAAAATATAGGCAAATGTTTTCTGAAAGAAGTTATTTCAATTAGTTTAAAAGTTTTACATTTTAATAAATATCTGAAATTAAAAATATATGTGATGATATAAGTAGTATATAAATATAGATATGTTCATTTTACTATAATATTGTCTGATTTAACTTACATATCAAATGATAAAATCATTAATAGAAATATCTTGGAAAGAAAACTTACAGAAATTGGATTTAGCTTTAATATATTACACTGTTTAGTGGATGAAAAACAAAGTGAAATTATCTTATTTTTAATGATTCAAAAATTAATTCATATAATTTAAAAAACAATATTAGGTAAAATAATTTACACATTGGTACAAGAACTATATAGCCTGAGATAGAGTAGAAAATATGAAAATATATAGTACAAACAGACACATGCTGATAGTTGAGTTACAATTTACTTTGCAAATTTTCATTTATTTAAGAATAAAGATGTTTTTTAATTTAACCCCAACATGCTACTTTAAAATCCAGCTTAATTTATGGTTTATTTATTCTCTTAGCAAATATTTATTCTTCATCCTCCCTCCTAGTTCTGAATGAAGTACTGGAATCCATTAGCTAAAAGTCATATTTCTTTTCCTATATGGTCTGAAACTAATAAATAGCAAATTTTAATATACAATGATGCATTTTTTGTTCCTGCACAGAAGCCATGAAGGTCTTTTGCAGGACAGCTTTGTCCAGTCAGCAGGGCTCTGCGGAAGCTCCCCAGATGAGGTAAAATAAACAATACTAAAACATATTGAGGCTGGTGTGTTCCTCACTGTATTGAATTATATGAACCAATTTTTTTAATCTTTATTGGTACATTAAATATACACATCATGATTGAGCTCCATAATGGGGATTTTTACCAGTATAAGACACAACTTAATTCTCATTTTTTCCCATACCCTACCCACCCTACCACCCCCCCATATACATAAAATTTGTTTCCTTACTTTGAACCAATTTTTATGTGGTTTGAGTGAATTCGTTTTCTGAATACATTCCTAGTTAAAAATCAGTACAATATACTCATTTTATATTTTTGTCCCATTTATACCATTACTGCAAAATACTCGTCACTATTACTGGTCACAAAAATACTATACTTTCACAAAATACTCGCACACAACTTCTTAGTTATGAAGAAGCAGCATGACCTGCTACTCCACAGCAGAACTTGTTAACTAACTTGACATGGTCATTATTCTATTAAATGACAAACAGCACACGATATACGATAGCAATGATATGGAAGTATATACAAAGAGTGTAATAACAACTACCTGAAGGAATTCTATTTAGGAGTAACTTGAGTGGTCAGGAAATAGATTTTAAACAATGTTGCTACTAGGAGAATTGAAGGAGTAATTTTTTTTAAGAGTGCAGATATTTCTGTGGGGTAGGTAATAGCATTGCAGTAGTGTTCGTTATGGATAGATAAGCTTTCAGAGGAGCCCAAAGGAAGATAGAGAACACTGCTGTGTGAACTTCATCTAGACACCAGTGCTTTTCAGATTTCTGCTTTTCCCAAGGGAAATTGTGTGCTGGACAAATTTATGATACATCTAATATTATTCCTGGGAGCCCAGTGTATGAAACAAACAAAATCACTGTTGTTTCCTGGGACGGCAGTTAAGTGATCAAAGCTCTAGACTTTCAACTACTTTATTTGAGCTCCATGGACAGCCATTTAGACCTCTCTCCCCACAGGGGCTGAAATGGCATTGAAAGCTTGACTTACATACCTGTGTGCTCGATGGGCTTTGCATGATTTTCAAAGCTGTGTTTTGAAACACTACTCTAGACATGGGATTGATATATACAGTACATGTGAATATTCCTGTAGGGATTTGCTATCTGGCTTGTACACTGACACAAACACATGATCTAACTATTAAGCAATAATCATCTGTAAGAATAAAATTACACTACTCAAATTAGAAAAGAATTAATAATCTGGTTTTTATGGCTTAGTTTTTTGATTAATACATCTTTTAAAAAATGTTGAAACTGAAAAAATAATTCCACTATAAATTAGTATATTTTACATGACAGGAAACCAATCTTGCTTTATAATTCCTTGAACATTTCTTCTAAGACTGTATTTCAAATTAGAATTATTAGAGATAAAGTTGACATTATTCATCATATATAGTAATTGAGTTTCTTGGTTGGTTAAATTCCCATTATTACAAGGTTTGTCTTATTCTAAAATCACCAATATCAGTAATTAATTCAGTGCTTTAACAAATCAAATATTTTCATATGTAGATTCAGAATTGATTTGTATCTTTCTATTCATTTAATCAACCTTCATTGAGTAATTATCCAGCACCTAATAAGTGTAAGTCCTATTTAAGACAGTGGGTTTAAAGCAAGGAATAAAGTAGATGAAATATATTTGTCTGTGGGAGTTAGAATGCAAAGAGGAAAAGAACAATACATCTTGTGTACTCATTTACAGAGAAAAACAAAGAAATCAGGAATAGAGGATTGTGCCTGGAAGGAGAAAGAACTCGAGTAAAGGAAACCCCGGTCAGAAGGCAACCTGTGAACTGACACTTTGCACAGATGTGGTCAAAGATCACACAGACAGGGAATGGCCTCCGTGGCGAGGTCCATGTGAGTACCCGTCTGGGGCAGAAGAGCCACTCGCTCCCGGTTCTGAGCAGAGTTCCCTGGGGGAGACGATGGTGGATAGTCGGATTACAGTAGGTCAGCAAAGGACCCGGTCCTCCAGACCAGGGCTTCAGCGAGAGACTGTAGATTTGCTCCTAGTGAGGAGAACAAACGCAGAGAGGTCTGGCCAAGAAGGGAGACTGATAATGATTTCTGGGCTCATTCTGGCTGTTGTATGGAGACAATCTGGAAGCCGCAGAGCGTAGGACTCCAGGGGCTAGATCTAGTGTGCAGAGCAGCTGGGCAGTGCGCAGGCATTTTGGAGAGGCCTGATGGGCTTATTTTGCAGAGTATTTACTTGTTTAGATTTGGGATGTGTGTGAAGGAGCTGAATCATATTTGCATATAACAAAATATGCAACATCATCCCATAAGCACAGTAGAGAGCAAGAGAAAAGTGATTGAAGGGGGCGGTCTCAGAGTGGAGTCTGCCATATAGTTTCGAAAAATTGTTTATCAGTAAGAAAGTAATTCATTGACTGTAATGACTTAATTTAAAGCTTATCTAAAAATCTCAACTATACCTTGTGAGTCAGTTAATAAAACAGCAGTGTAAGCACTACACCTAAAAAGCCTGCTCGGTCCTGGATAATTGCTAAATCTTTTATGCTAGGTGTGTGAATTTGCATTGATCTTTGCTAGGATGCAATGTTAAGCTTCGGGAAGTCTGATGAAGGGCATAAAAGAGGGGCATGTGAAATGCATCGTATGGCAACGGATTCAGTAGTTGCCATTTTAATAGAAAAATGGCTAAAATATGGGCAATCCAGATCTTCTTATGAAAAATAATTATGCAGGCACTGGTAATCTCAAAGGATAGGACACAAAAATTCATCAAATCAGGATTTGCCTGGATCAGTTCACTTAGTAAAACATCTATCCAAATATAACAGTCCATCAGTTGTGTAGTGTCCATTCACTGTTATTATCCTTTGGAGGTAACAGAAACTTGGACAGGAAGAGGTGAATGAAGTCATACTGAAGACTCTGGGGAGAGTTTCAGAGAACAATTCCATTTTTATTGCAAGATACACACACTTATACAGCAATAGGCAGGGGGAGTGACCATGCAAGTCAGTCGCGGATGGGGCTGAAGCATCAGAAAAGGCAGGCGGTTGTATGGGGCAGCTATGGATTGGTTACATGGATTTGGCCAAGGGAGAAGTCACGACAAAGCAGGCAGGACTGAACTCTAGATGACCTCTGGCTAGTTTTTATACATAGAGGCAGGTGTGCTAGCCCCTCTATTTTCTATCTGTGTTAGGAGACATATGTGTAGTGTATTTGAGCCAGCCAAGCCTGGATTTCCCCTTCAATTCACTACACAACTCCCTCAAAACAAATAATTCCTACAAATTATGTGAATCATGAAAAGAAACCAGTTTTCAGGTGCCAAGCCATGTATATATGGAGAAATGGAGGCTTTTCCCAATGCCAGACCTCAGGGAACAACACTTGATTTAGGATTGGATCCAAACTAGCTGTTTTACTCACCCCGAATTATTTTTGTTTTGTGATGCAGTTGCCTTAGATAAAAATGACTATTTTCTGAGTTATAGCTTCAGCAGTTTTTGACTTTTTTATATTTTAGACAGGTCTGGCTAAATCTTCAAGTTGCCTAAGCTGAGCTCAAACTTGGAATTCTCTTGCATCAGCCTCCCAGAATATTGAGATGATGAAACATGTTCTGCCATGACTGGCTGGACAGATTGTTTTAAAAGTAATTATTTGAATCATTTCTACTTAAATGGACATACCTTGAGGATATCCTCATAAGTGAAATAAATAGGGCACAGATAGGTACATATCGCATCTTTTCTCTGGTATGAGAAAATGAAGATGTAAATGAGTCCTAGCATTGTATGTTATATATTGTGAAATAGAAAATGCTCAATGTAAAATAAGGTGAAAGGGGACAATGTTGA
>PVIR01018874.1:0-32759 GCA_004026965.1 Petromus typicus | reverse complement strand
GAAACAGTGGTGACTGCAAAGGCAGACAGAAGAGCTCCGAAAGACAAGTGGGTAGCCATTAAGCCAGCACGGAGAATGGAATAGAGTTGGATGGAATGTAGTAGCTCTATCTATTATTCAATGTGCCATATTTTAATTAACTCAGACAGCTTGATGCCTGGAGAAAAGTATAAAAGAAATAATCCATGAATTAGCACTGATTCTTGTTTTTTGAGAACATAGTGATCATCATTAGTAACAAGTATAGTGGAATAGATCATTTTTTGCTGATCCTTCAGCTAATTAGTCCTCTTTCCCTGTGGAGGAAACCAAGAAGCAGAATTAAAAGAGAAAGACAGAGGCAGAAACTGAGAGAGGGATATATTAAATGTGATAAATTCAGAGAACTTTTAAAAACAGTTCTCAGTTTGTGGTGGTCATGACTCACTGATGTCCCTCCTTTCTTCTCTCTGATCTAGACTCGCCTTTTCATAAATCTGCTGCACATCTGGAAGATGTATAAATATTCCTGGGTTCCAGTTTTCTAAACAGAATGATTCGGCATTTTTAAATGAAACTTATGGAAAGCCTGACCTGATCTGTGGTAGTTAAAGGATTTAGTGAATTTAAAACAAACTAAAAAACAAAAGTACACGTGGCTAAATAAGTCTACAAAAGTTTTTAGAGACACTACTAAATACCCCTTACCTGGAATAATGTCATTATCTCCATTAACTTGTCTAAGTCACATATCAACTTGCCTGTCTTCTTTGATCTCCATCCAAAGAACTAGTCTTTTCAAAAGACAATTATAATCTTTTTTAAAAAATCTTTATTGGTACATTACATATACACATCATGATTGCACTCCATAATGGGGATTTGTACCAGTATAAGACACAACTTAATTATCATTTTTCCCATAGCCCTACCCACCCTACTGCCCCCCTATATACATAAAATTTGTTTCCTTACTTTTTTGTTACAATCTCATCATTTTTCCCCCTTCTTCCTATTTTACACTGAGCATTTTCTATTTCACAATATACAACATACAATTCTAGGACTCATTTACATCTTTATTTCCTCATACCAGAGAAAAGATGTGATATGTACCTATCTGTGCCCTATTTATTTCACTTATGAGGATATCCTCAAGGTATGTCCATTTAAGTATAAATGATTCAAACTTAGCATTTTTTATGGCAGAGTAATACTCCATTCTGTAGAAGAACCACAGCTTTTTTATCCAGTCTCCACTTGATGGACACAATTGTAATCTTGATCATCCATTGAGTCATATAGATCTATGACTTTTCTTTGTGTGAAGGTCAACTCCAAGTCCTCAATTGTGGCATCTTTGTCTGTCCTTTAAGTCTCTGATTTTCTCATCCGTATGCTTCTTTCTGTGCTCTGGAGGTGGCTCTTAGTGAATATTTGGTTTTCACAACTGCTTGTCTTTGTAAGTTATCTCTACCCAAAGTCCTTTGGCATCTTATGACTTAAGTCATAGTCTTTCTTCAGATTACAGCTCCATTCCAAAGTCCTCCAGAAAAATCCAGGATCAATCCCCTTGTAATTTTGCAAACTCAATCTACTGTCTATTTTCATAGCACTACCTGTCACAGAATCATGTTTCTTTCTTATTGTTATAGTTTTATAGTAGTTTTGTTTTTTATCTACATACTTAATTATTTGATTAGCATTTATTTCCCCACTGTAGTCAGTATTATTAGAAGAGATGCCTTCTTTACTCATTTGTGAATATATCCTCACACTTTAGCATAATATCTAGATCTCTTTTTAGTAGTATTTCTAAGAAATGCCCACCCAGGTAGAAAAGTAGAACTCTGTGATCCTCTAAGATTTTACAGAATTATTATTTGAGCATTCATTCATCTTCATATTGATTTGTAAGGGACCATCTCCAACTCTGCCCTGAGTATGCCAAATCTTGCTGGTGTAGGTATGCATAAAGAAACAATCTTGTTACCCCATGAAGTAGAGAAGAAAGAACAGGACATAGAGTGTGTACCGAAGTGAAAATACTTGTTTAAATATAATCTTACAATGACCTTTCAATAGTAAGAATAGAGCACTGTCAGCACACAGACCTGGAAGATTTGCTCTAGCTTTGGAGTAGTATAAGAAGATTTTGAAGAGAAAGTAACATTTAAACTCATACTTGGGAGACAGATAGATAAGACATAGGACAAAATTGTCCCACATGACGGTGTGAGGTAAAGGCACATACCAGAACACAAAAACTGCACTTATAAAGAAAATCAGAATGTCTACAAGTGCATAGGCTTAGTCTTGAGACATGCCTTGGTCCAGGAAAGTGTACAGTTTCTCTATGATGGCTTACTAATGAACTTAAGGGTGAGGGAGGGTGGTATCTGTCTCTGTCTCTCTTTCTCTTTTCCTCACACACAAATAAACCCATGTGCACGCATTTATCACAATATAGCATGAGAAATCTAATGTAGTATAACTAGCAAAAATAAAATCCTAGGATAATTTGAAATTTTCTGATGTAAAACAATTTATTCATATTCAGATGATTTAAATTTTTCAGTGCCCTATTTTATAATCCTTTTCTGTGAGAACTGATCGTCCACATTTCCTTTTTCTGAATTCAAATAAGGTATAATTTAAGACACAAGTATTCTCCTTTGTCTCTTTATTTTTTGCAGGGATAATTAAAGTAAATGGGGCATAATAAAGAAAGAATATTAGCTTCTCACCAAGAGTTTCTAAAATGAAAAAAATATAACTGTTTCAGACTATTAACAGTCCAGTCTAAATTATGAACTACTTTAAAATATATGTCTTCTACACTTTTAAACCCTATCCACCAATTCCAGCTGAATTTCAGGACTGTGTCTTGAATATTGTTTTAGGAAAAGAGGTAAAATAATTTATAAATATATAATATTTGATTAGGATAAATTAGAAATACTGGAGAATGCTTAAAAACATTTATTTCTGATATGGATTTAAACAGTCTACAATTTATTTTCACTATTAATTATAATAAAACCTTTATTTATAATTAATAAAAATACATTAAATTAAGACCTTCACAGAATCACTGAAAATTACTACATAATAATATTTCCCTTTTCTATTCTTATCTCAATGTTATAAATTTTTGGTATTGTTTATTGAGTATCATCATGTGAATATGCTCAACAAAATTTAAAAATAATTTTGATGCAGGTACAATGTGTGAGACAGGGGAAGCCAGAAACCTCGTGGCAAGCTATAGTCCCCCCTGTGTCCCACAGGAAAGGATTAGCAACCAATAGACAACAAAATTGGAATCTTGAGAAAAGGCTGAGCTGGGCTCCCTTCTTGCCTCTTTGAGTAGCAACTGCAACAGGCCGATACCCCAGGTTCGCTGCTGCACCTTTATTCGGAACCAAGCCTTCACACTTAAAATCGGAGCATGCATAAGGAAGGGCAGATACTCGCAATAATCCCTGCAGCTGAATTTCCGCAGGGCAGTGCAAACATTCGCAAATCCTCCGCAGTTCGGGATAGTTCAACTTTCACTAAATCTAGTAAATACCACACTCAACAATGTTTAGAAGTTCTGTTTTCCTTTTGTTGTGGTTTTCTTTTATTTATTTATTTATTTTCTGTACCAGGCACCCAACTCATAACCTTGAGCTTTCAAGGAAAATTCTGTTGCTTTAAAATATTTTCCAAACAGAGATTACATGACTGCAAAATGGTCAGATTTTTTTTTCCACTTTAAAACAAGTAGGTGTGTCAGGAAATGAAAAATAGAATTTTACACTTATTTTAAGGAGTCTTTGATGAATCTTCAAAACAAACCTGGGGGAGAGGAAGAGCCCCTTGGGTGTTGAGCTGTCAATCCAGAGACAGTAATAACACATGTTTTCAGAACACTGTTGCCTCGCAAGTGTTATTCGTCAGAAGTAAACAACTCCACTCATTCTGATAGTTTTATTGCTTCTGGCTCTTATGATTAGAGATATGTGTGATTTAAAAAAAAAATCCCATTGAATTGCTTAGCACGCCATGAACTGAAAAGCCAAATGGAAGCTTAATCAGCATTTTTCTCCTTTCTAAATGTAAGTGGTGCGATGCAGGGTCCTGCAAATGATGCTGTTTATCATATACTGTCAGGAGATGCTGCTGAAGGACGCGTTTCCATTTGTTTCCTTACTCTGGTTTGATTTGTAAAATCAGATTTAAACAGTGCATGCAATTGAATAAATTTCAAGGACAGACAATTTAATGATATTTATGATAACTGAGGCCAAGGCAAGAAAGAGTTATTCTAACTGTGGCTTCGGAGTTTGTAAGAACAATGTGCCTTCGTTTGCACATTTAAAATAATTGACCTAAATGCAGTATATATTTTTAGTAATTATAGATATTAACATTAGAAAACCTAATGTCAGCTTATGTGTTCATATGCACACTGAAACTTGCAAACTGAATAAAGAAAGCCATTTTTCTTACATGTTAAGACTATCACTAGTAGTTATAATATCAATCTGATAGAGATATTGCTTTGATTTACAAGTTTTTTATAACTATTTCAAATATACTTCCATAAATTCTTTGCTGGGTGGGAAACAACGTGGTAATGGAAGATTAGAAACTTCTTTGGAAAATTATTATTTATTTTCTAAGACTTTCTGTTGTCTGTATTCTCAGTTGAATATACACAACTTGAAATCCACAGGAAATATACATATGTATCAAGTCAGGGCTCTAAAGCAATTCAGTATAATTAGTGTTATATTTTTTAAAAGTTTCAAAATTATATATTTTAGAAATTAGGCTGTACCATTTATCAGACAGGATTAAATGAAGTACAATTTAGAGATTCTCTGCAAATCATAATTGCTGCAACATAATAACTTTTATTCTGAATGTACATTTGAGAAAAGTTTGCTTTTACATGTCAGTCTTATTATCATCTTTTAAATTAAAGTGGAATTCCTGGGCCATAGGATGAAAGACTGATCCAGTGAGTCATCTTAAAATTCCATGTCAGGGGCTGGGGGAGGGAATCCTGCTTGATCTGGTTCATCCTGAAGCTTGAGGAGGCAAGTTAAACTCTGGACTAGGGCTGGGTTCAGCATCACTTTATGCTAGACTTGTCTGCCCAGTCTTCCTCTGAATACCTGATCCTTGTTGAAATTCAGATTTTTTAGCCTCCAGATGTAAACAAGGCTCACTGTTGGCTCTGTCAGTAGGATTGAAGGCCCGGCCTCGTGTGTGGTTGGACCGACATATTAAACACATGGAATATGCATCTTGATTTATACTTTGGTCACTAAGTTCAAAATTATAAGATAATTTTTAAATAGGAAACTTTCTTGAGCTGGAGCAAGAGAATTACAAGTTCAAGCTTAGCCTGAACAACTTGTTGAATCTCTAAGAGTTCTTTATTTGAATAAAGCCAACTAAATTTAATCAGCCTTAAGATTTTCTTTTAACAATGATAAGGCAAGTTGTAATATAAAGGTAAAAAAATAATTCTGTAACAGAGAACCTGTACTGAGACTTTTCCATATGACCCGAAGAGGTAAGAAATCTTTTTTTTCACTAGAGTCTTTTTCTAATTATTAATGCAATACCTTCTTTATACATATATGCCTGAAAATATATGAAGTACAATTTTAATCAAGCTCACATCATTTACTATGAAGGGACAAAAAGAAAAAAACACTAAAAAATATTTTGATATTCAGGGAATAAGCTTTTCAGGCTTAGATTTTAACAGTGAAATGGGTGTGCAAATCACCGTAATAAAAAGTACATCATAACACAGTCATTTAATGAAAGTGAATTTAGTGTTCCACTCACTGTACTAAACAATAGAATCTCATGTATATCATGCAAGTTACCTACACTGAGATATTTCAGAGGTAAAATTTTCCAGTCTTAATAAATGAATGTAGGGATAGATAAAAAGAAAGAAAAAAAGCACAATTAATTTATGAAAAACAATCAAGATGTTTTTGAAACATAAAATTTGTGGCAATGCATACATAGATACCAAAGGGTCTTTGCAGAGGATGATGATTGGTGTAGGTGTGTGTTGCTGTAAATGTCTGACAAACACAGATGATTTAATGTCAGGCTTAAACCCACGAAAATGAATGTAGATAATCATTAAGTAGTAGTAGTAGCATAGAGGTCACTGCTGAATTATAAGAATGGAAATGGAGCACTTGGGGATAAGGGGACCAGTAGCAAGGAAGAGCCTAGAAGGTAAAAATTGGACCAGCCAGAGAGGGGGTGTAAACTGGAGAAGGAGGGATAGAAAGATAGTCAAAATGGTAAGAAATGGCCAAAAACAGTGTCATAAGTGAAAAGAACTTAAGAAAGGAAAGAGTAGCAATGGGCTAATTTTTGAATGCAGCACATTATACTAAGAAAAATATGTCATTACTTTTCTAAGCAATTAAACAAACTTGGGTACTTTAATAGGCACTGGTTTGAAGGAAAGTTAAGAGTGGGAAAAACTCAGAATTCAGTGTTTTCTTAAGGCAGTGAACATTTAGGCACATGGAAAAGAAAGAAATAAACAAGACGCAGATTAATGAAGATGTGGGATAATTCATCAGTGAGGGTTTTTTAACTTTTATTTTTAATAAACTAATCTTGTTTTTAAGGAGAGAAGCTAGAGAAGCTTGCACCTCTCAAAAATTATAATTAATTAACTGGGCAGGATCTCAGAGGGAAGGCAGAAAGTGAATGCCAATGAGAATGTTACTAGGTAAGGAAAGAAAATCACCTTCTTTGATAGAATGAAATATCAGAAAAAGTACTCAAGTGCAATTCTAAAGTGAGATGCAAAGGAATATTGCTGAGTGAGAATGATCTTACCTTCATAACAATCTTCAATGGCTGCTGACAGTTCTAGCCACCTAATTGAATGATCATATATATATATAGGTTATTTTTAGGATATATTTAGGATAGTTTGTGTTCTCATATTAGCCACAACCACATATTTAGGCCAAGCATAAACTATGGTTATCCAGAGATATTACACAAATATAATCCAAAACAAAGAAAATTTTCTCTGTGTTGATCCATGTAGAATAGAACACCGTACAAGCAATGGTTTCATTAACCGATAATGAGAATTTATGTGCACTTTTCCATATACTATTCTAGTGTATATAAAATATCACTTCTAATGGGACTGTGAGAGAAATACAGTGGTGACACCACCTTGTATTATTCAGTGTATTAAATGATCTAAAAAACCACCTCATGTGGCACTTGGGTCCTTAATGAAATTCTCTTGGCTTTGAAAAATTCCAAAAGAACACTTTTGGTGTACCCGGTATTCGGTTAATTTCATTTTTTAATGGGGTTACATTGAAAAATGACTAGATATACCTATAAGAATGTGCCTTGTAAAGTTATGAAAGCAAGCCTGAATTCATACAAATTTTGAAACCACTTTTGATGTTAATTTAGCATGCATCAATAGTATTGGGATATATAGTATTGACTCTGTATAGATTTATTATCTTATTTTTTCATTTATGTTTGCTTTTTAAACAAATCTTTTTCTTGCCTAGCTTCTTGCACCACATGCCTTTTATTGTGGATGATCATTTCTTGAATCACTCAAATATATAAATGAATATAGTGGTGTGCCAATAACAAAATTTTGCAGTCAGTGTATGAATATAAAATGATTCATTCATGCAGTCTAATAAAAATAGTGACCTGAGTTATTTCCAGCATTACAAATAATGCTATTTAGAATATTTTATGCACATATGATGTGTGCATAGATTTGGTGTATATCACTTCAACATCATTAGAAATTGCTACTCTACTCTCATTAAAGTTTTAGCTTGCACACCAGCAGAACAAATAACAAGATGGATATTCTCACATGATGATTAAGAAAGGATACTAAATAATAATAGTAATATAATTTCACAAACTTATTATTCTGCAGCTTGTCAGAACTAAATCATTTAGAAATACAAACAAACTCACAAAAATCTTAAAGCAATCAAATGAGTACTATAAAAATCATCAAGACAGTCATTATCTTATAATGAAGAGGAAGTCAAGAAAGTTATATTAGCATGTTTTACTCTTGTGAGTGTTCTAATTCTTGACCTGGATTGCTGAATAACCAAATGGTCGGGTGAATTATATTATCCATAGGTTGCAACACTCTTCTCTACGATCATTTTACTAAGTGAGTAACATTTCCAAATAGAGAATGAGTGCTTCTGATTCTTCAGACAGTGTATGGCATGAGCTGGGTGAGGAACAGGGCTTCCTTTCTACATCAGGACACTTCTTGGAACCTGGAGGTACAATTGCCCAAATTAGCCTATGTAGAGTATAGAGACCACACAAAGAGGCCAGAATAATGAGGAACTGAAACCATCAGATGGAGGTTGTGTAAGCAGGCTGAACAGTGAATGAATATTCCTGCTGCTAGTGGCAGCCGTGGACATCGGAGCAGAGAGAAGCCATATTCATGGTTACAGATTTCCTACATAAATGCTTTAAGCTGTTATGTTTTAGGATAGTTTGTGTTCTCATACTAACCACAATAAGTGGTTGTTTCATCATTATTTATGAACTTGTTCCTACAATTTTATGCACCCTTAAAAGTATTTATAAGCAACAACTGTTTTTTAAGTTTGTTTTTCAACCCAGTACCTTTATTTTAAATATTACCCTGATTTTCTTTAACTTTCTTGATTTGCTCAGAAGTATAAGAAAAAGGAAGGTACAATACACTAAAATGAAAAATTAACACATCAGGAAAAAAACAAGTAGTAAATTTATCAGAGATTTCCATATAATTTATTCAGTTAAGTTTTAAGTGTTTTAAAACACAGAAGTAGTAATGAAATAAAAATAACACAAAATACTTCATCATAAGTAATGAGACAACACATTGCTAAAACCCTACCTATCTTGTGTTCTTCAATTATAATACCATACAATACATCTAGGTACCAGAGAATAAGAATAAAAGGGTCTATAGATTATCACCACACTCTGAATTCCAGGAAAGGAATGACATTATGGACAAATTGCTAAAGTAGATGGAAAATAAATATGCTAGCAAATAGTTATAACAAGTACTCACTCCTTCTTTGCCACTAGAAGACCAATTACAGAACACATAGTTAAGGTTAGTTAAGGGTTTTTTTTTGTTTGTTTGTTTGTTTTTGTTTTTTTCCTTAAATCAACACCCAAATAATTGGAGTCAAAAATCTTTGGAGAATAAGTAAGTTCTATTACACAAAAATACCTCCACACAGTTGGAATGTTATGGCTTTGGAGATGTTATATATAATAAATGAAGATCTACGGACTCACTCTTAAGTAAAGTATATGGCCTAAAAATATTTCCAGCTCACAGTTTGTAGAGGTTTCAATTCATAATTGATCTGATCTAAGGCAGGATGGCATAGCAGAGGGGCATCGCAGAAGAGAGACAGTTCATGGTAGGCAGAAGGAAGAAGACAGAAAACCAGAAGCCACAAGCAATGATCCTTTTTCTGGCTCTTATATCTTATTGAGGCTACCCACACTTAGGGCAGGTAGCACTCACACCTTTAATTCAGCATTACATCTTTGAGCCCAGAATCACACAGCTTAGATTCAGCAACCTCACCCATCACTACATGAGGTTTGGTGACACATCTAAGTACAAGCCATAATAGTCTAAAACCATCGTACACGGGAAGACGTTTGCAACACATATAAGAAAGCTATTCACTGATCCAAGTTGAAGACAATGTTTTCAATATGGAAGAAAGTGTTGTGTGTATTGAGCATATTGGGACCTGAAGATTTGGCTCAGTGGTTCTGGTGCCAGTCTCGTAAGCACAAGATTCAATCCCGGTTACCCCCCCCCAATCTAGAATATTCTATATAGTTCTTATATATATTATATTTATTATATATTTGGCATTTATATAAAAATCAAGTAGGATAAAATAATAGAAAAAGAAATAACACTTGAAAATTGGGAATATTGAAAGTGAGGAAAGTTGAGGAACACTATTAGAATCTGAAGCAAAACAACTCAGAAACTGAAAATGTCAGAGACACAAAGCTATGCTTCCCTTAGTAAAATAGGCAAATAACAAGAACTCTTAAAAAATTACAAAACTAGCTATAAAAGTGATGTTTTAAATTCAAATGATGTGTTAAATATAGGAAAATTTAAGTGTATATGCACATTAACATGTATATACACTTCTCCTAAATAACATACTGGTCTTTTTTCCCCAAATACTTATGAAGAAGAAGGTAAAATTATTAATAGAGAAGGAGGATAAGATACTCATGGAGAAATAAAAAAACAAGACATGAGGATTAGGTAAGGTAGAAGATATTTGTGGTAATAAGTTGATAATTATATGCTAACCTTCCTGAGGAACCAGACCATCTGGAAGCAGGACCAAATTTCTTAATAGCTTAAATGAGGTACTAGGAGATCTTCAGGTCAGCACAAAAAAGTGAAAAAGGACACAGAATAACTAGAAACTAAGAAAGATTATATTTATGCAAAATAAATTCAAATATATATAAATTTTTAAGATGATTGCATTGTAACTTACTTTGATTTGTGGTGATCCATATGTGTATTGCCATAATATAGAAAAGAAAGAGTCAATCCAAAATAGTTTTAAATTATGAAAATAAATTTATAATGACCGATTTGAGCTTTTATTATGTCACTCTCAACTCAAGTCCTTGTAGGATTCCCAATACTGATATTTCCATGAAAAACAACCTGACATGAAGGCCTTTATAAGACTGTGGAATTGCTAAAGTTCTTTTGATTAAATAACTATGTAATGAACTTTTTCACTCCATAACTGTTAGCTAAAAATGGTTTAATAAATGGAGCATTTTGGAATGGGGGATTTTAAACCTTATCCCCTTCAGTTTAGGCAGTCATTCTTATGTGCTAGAGAAAGTACCAGGAAGTTAAAGTTCTTTCTTCAAGTTAAAAAAAAAATCCATAAAAATGAAATAAAATCCTTGCCACATTCACTCAGTAGAACACCACAAAGATTAATGAGGTAATGAAATACAAAGTGCTCCGAGCCATTCCTATGAATGGTGCTTTACTGAGGTACTTTATTGTAATTATTCTCCGCATTTACCTTTAATGCCATATCTTCCGGAGTGTAGACTAGAAGAATGAGTACTTTTCCCAGTACACAAAAGTTGTTTCAAAGTCATTTGTTCCAACTCGGACTTAGTTATACTTTTTCTTCAGTTAATTAAAACTTTCACCTTACAATTGTGGATTAATGTAATAAATTAAATGAGATAATGTATTTAAAGTATCTGGATCTGGGTAAGATCCTATTAAATGATTGTTTTGACATTCTTATTGTTTCTATAGAAATAGTTATAAGAGAAATTATTTTAGAAGTTGGATTAATGCAGTTTGTAGGAGTAGCTGGCAACAGAAGACAGTTTGGGGAAGCCAATTAAAGTTAAAAACCTACAGTTTAATAGACTGCCAGGAAAGTGAAAGGGTCGCATTATTGGATGACAGTTGCTTGTTTATTTTTGAGTGGTCTGTTCTTGAATCATGTCAAAGTGTAAATCTGATAAATCACCATGTTGGTCTCGTTGACATAAAGCTGTTTAAGAAGCAACTTACCACTACAGGAGTATCATTATTGAGGCATTGTCTTAGTTACATTTCTCTCATTGCTGAGACATAATACCAAACACCCAGAATAAAGGGGCAAAGGTTTATGTGGCTTACAGTTTGTACAGGTTTCAGTCTATAACCAGCTGGCAGGAAGGGAGGGGGGACAGTAGTTCATGACAGCAGAAGACAACAAAAGCACAAGGAACTTTAACAGTGTCTTTCTGCCTCTTTTATCCTATTCAGACTACCACGATTAAGGCAGCATCATGTGCAGTGATTTAGCAATCACAGGCCCTCAATCCCACCATCACACATTCCACATTCAGCCACATGTGGAAAAAGAAAGCTCTACCTCATGTGCGTGAGGACTGGGGGAGAAGGTGCATCTGAACACCAGCAGTAACAAGTATATTCTTTTCTGGAACTCAGGAGGTACAACGCAAATACAAACAACTATCAGTGGCATGATACACTGAGTCTGTTAAAAGCCAATGTCCCATTATGTCTTTAAAAAGAACTTTTGATAAGCCTACATGAAGCAGTTGTAGATGCTGTTATTCTTAACCTAGGTGAAGTACAGATACATTTTCATGATTAAGAAGACTGCTCTGTTCATCAGACTTCTAAAACTATCCCAGATGGCGCATTCTACTTGGTACCCCTACACTGTCTAATCATTATTAATGCTTTGATTATATGTGAGACGTGTGACAGATTCTTCACCAACAAAATGCTACAGAGGTAAAAGATGTTACTTCTATTGTTTGGTCTTAAAAGATAATGATTTCTCTACTGGTAGCAAAATCTTACTGATGCAACACATTTTCACTAGAAGGTCCCTAATGGCAAAGAACTAAAGATGCTTTTGAGTAAGAACCATAGAACACCTGAGGTCTTAAGTCTAACAATACTTTGGAAGAAAATGGAAACTAATAATTGATAAACTAGATGTTGGATCTATCTCTATCCATGAAGATGATGTGGCAGACCCTATGTAAAACTTCATTTCAGTCTAGTGAGAGCAGGAAGTACAAGA
The DNA here is from genome assembly GCA_004026965.1 of Petromus typicus. NCBI lineage: Eukaryota > Metazoa > Chordata > Mammalia > Rodentia > Petromuridae > Petromus > Petromus typicus. Next base: position 20,073 of record PVIR01018874.1, on the reverse strand, counting down.
CTCATATGATCCAGGCCCAGACACATAACCTAGAGAAACAATGAGATCATTACTAAATGATTATACACCACTAATTTTTGGTATTTTTCTCACAGATAGTTAGTATTCATTTTACATGAATACATTTGCTTTTTTTTTTTTTTGATGAGTGTATGCCAAGTGATTTAAAGAACTTTTATAAAAATTCAGTGGAACTCAGCCAGTATCCATCAGTTTTAATACCATTAAAGCTTTCTTTTATACAGAAAAATAAGTTCTGTAATTTGCAATGTTAAAAAGCTCAAAACCTGCCTAAACAGCAGTAGGCTTGGACAGAGCTTTCAAAGTTTTCCAGGACATATATAACAGTGTTTGCTGAAATTTTAAATGAACTCTGGGAACTGAAATTCATTTTTTAAAATATAAAATGACTTTAAAAGTTAGCAAAATATTAAGAAATGCACTTAAATTTGCCTGGATTTCCTGAGTGTATTCAATACTGCAATGAATAATTTTAAACATTAGTACCCACACAAAGCAGGTTTCCTACTAACAAACACTCAGCTTAGCCAAGCTCTGTAATGTTTGTCCATGTCAGGGTCCCTTTTGTCAGTGTAACATGCATCCTGTATGAAACAGCACATACCTTCCCTCAGATTCATTTTTATAACTGTTTCCTCCAGTGTTCTCACTCACATGTGTATCAAGCCAAATAAAAAGGAAGCAAATGAAAAATGTATGTAAATTTGATCAGTTTTTACATAGGCTGAATAACAGAACAATGTTAACAGGCTTAGCTACTGATAATTTTAATGTTTCAGACAATTGTTCTCTTTTCCCCTGATATATAAGAAATTCACTGACTTATTTTATCTTCTTACCAATTATATATTTTCAGTGTTCATGTGGCAAAAGTCTTTAATCCGAGGTGCAGAAATACTTTGCCACTATAATTTTTTTTAATTCAAATCTTCATTGGCACACACACACACACACACACACACACACACACACACACACACACACACACACACACACGGTTGCACTCAACAATGAGAATTTGTGCCAGTATATTGCACAACTTAATTCTCATTTTTCCCATGTCCTTACCAACACTTTCACTTTACCCATCTTTTGTTTCCTTTCTCTTTTTATGGTCATCTCATTATTTTACCCCTATTTCACAATATCTACTACAAATTATAGAACTCATTTACATCTTCATTTTCTCATACTAGAGAAAAGATATGATATTTACACATCTGTGACCTATTTATTTCATTTATGAGGATATGTTGAAGGTACATCCATTTGAGTATAAATGACTCAGTCTTATTTTTTATGGCAGAGTAGTACTTCATTCCATAAAAGAACCACAACTTCTTTATCCAGTCTCCAGTTGATGGGACATTTGGATTGTTTCCAAGATATAGCAATCATAAACTGAACTGCTATAAACATGGGTACACATATGTCAGTGTGATATGAATCTTTTAATTCTTTTGTTTATTTCCTTAGAAGAGCAATGACCAGGTCAAATGACACCTGGTATCCTAGCTTTTTGAGGAATCTCCACACTGATTTCCACAGATGTTATATGAGTCTACACTCCCACCAACAGTGGAGAAGGGTTCTTTCTCTCCTAGCCTTGCCAACGTATGTTGCTGGCTAATTCTGAAATAGTCATTCTTTGTGGAGTGAGATGGAATTTCAGTGTTGTTTTCATCTGCATCTCTCAAATGATTAGTGATGTTGAACATTTCTTGATATGTTTTCTAGTTGCTTTTACTTCTTCCTCTGAAAAGTGGCTGTTCATTTTAGTTGCCCAGTTTTGAGTTGGGTCTTTAAATTTGGATGATTTGTTCCACTATTATTTTAATTAATCTTTCTTCTCAGGTTCTTATTTCAATGAGATAATTTTATCATCAGTTTCTAGATTTCTCCTTTGCTGCTAAATGACCCAAGTTTAAAAAAAAAGAGAGAGAGAAAAAAAAGATGAGTGTTTATTAGCATAAACACTGGTGACTGACTGTTCTTTTTGTTTTTAATTATTTTTTATTAGTACATATCTGATTACATTCTTTGAGGGGAGTTGGCACATGCACATAACACATTTTACTTTATTTTCCCCTCTAAGTTTATTGGTACATTTTATGGGTATGTTACGATATATTCTACTTTGGGGATTTGTATACGTCTGTCATATACCTCAGTTCTTGCTTTTTCCACATTCTCTGACCCTCATTTACAAAATTTGTTTTCACTTCTCCTTTTCTCATATTTTTCTTCCCCCCTTACTTTCTCTCTAAAACCAACTCCCTACTCTTTTGAACCTTTACTTCCAATTTTACATATCTGTTACTTATTTTATCCTTATTTTCTTTGCAGTTTCTCATGCAAGAGAAAATATTCAGCATTTATAGATGTGTAATTACTTCACTTAAGAGAATGACGTCAATGTGCATCGATTTATCTATAAATGTCTCTTTTTTTTTTTTTTTTTTTTTTTTTTTTTTTTTTTTTTTTTTTTTTTTTTTTTTTTTTTTTTTTTTTTTTTTTTTTTTAGACAAGGTCTTGCTTTGTAGTTCAGGCTGGCCCTGAGCTCAGCCTCAAACTCACACCATGCCGGGCACTGTGCTATGTAGTACTGATTTCTGCTGGGCATGAGTCTCCACACCCAGTATTGTATGTGGTTACCAGGAATTGAATCCAGGCCCTTGTGCTTGAAAGACAGATGCTGAAACTACAGAACTAACTCCTCGGCCTTGAATATCTCTAATTCAACATTTACCAAGAGTGAGTGGTACTTCATTTTGTAAGAAAAACACATCTGTACCTAATCTCCAGGGATAGAGATTTGTACTATTTCCAAAACTTCACTATTACAAACTGCCAGTATAAATGTGATTACACATATATTACTGTGGTAGAACACTTTTTATTTTGGAAGGAACATACTGAGCAAATGAAAAGATGAGTCACATGGCATATCTCATCAAAGGTTTCTGAGGCACCTCTACATTGATTTTCACAATGGCTTCGCCAGTCTATACTCCCACCAGTGTGGAACAGTATAAAAGGTTTCCTTTCTCTCCACAGCCCTGGCAGTACTTGTTGTGGATTATCTTCTAGACATCAGCCATTCATATTGGAATGAGATGAAATCTCAGAAATTGTTTCATTTCCATCTCTCAAATGACCAGTGATGTTGAATATTTTTTCATATGTTTATTTGCTGTTTTTACTTTTTCATCTGAGAAATGTCTGTTCATTTCAGATGCTCATTTTTGAACAGGGTGTTTAAATTTTGGAGCATCTGATTTTTAAAAGTTCTTTATATATTCTATATAGAGAAAGTCCTTTGTCTAATGAACAACTGGTTAGCTTTTCTCCACATTGTACATTTTCTTTTCACTGGGTCGGTATTTTCTCTTTCTGTACAGAAGTTTTTAAATAAGATGTGGTTCTAGTGTTTGATTCTTTGTACTAGTTTCTGTGCTCATGAAGTCTTTTCCTACATCAAGATCTTCAAGTGTTCTACTTAACCTATCTTCCAGTGAGTTTAGTGTTTCTGATTTATTATTTAGATTTTTAAAATCCATTTTGACCTTAGTTTCATGCATGGTGAGTGATACGGTTCTAATTTTAATTTAGCAGGTTGAAACCCAGTTTCTCCAGCACCATTTATGAAAGGCTATCTCTCCTCCGGTGTGGGTATTTGGGTCCTTTGTCAAAAATGAGATGACTTAGTATGTCCAGAGTTGTTTCTACATCTTTTATCTGTTCCATTGTTTTTCTGAGTTGTTTTGTTGCCAGTACCATGCTATTTTTATTGCAATGGCTTTGTCATATAGTTTCAAGTTGGGATTTGTGATAACCCCTGACTTATCTTTGTTTCTTAGAATTGCTTTTAGTAAATGTTGCAGTAAAGTATCACCCAACATAAATGTCTTGAATTCCTCAATCTTTCCTTCCTACTCTACTTAATATTCTTTTACTTTCATCTTTAATTCACTTTCCAATTCATTTTGTTTAACACAGGAAGGAGCACTGCATCTTATGTTTCCTATTTAACATATTGTATTTTTTTCTAATTATCTACTTCCATCCATGAAATACATATAGCTACATTCCTATAAATCTATTTGTTTATGAAGATCTAGATCTCTACTATACATTTGACTACACAGTAGAGTGAGGATAGTTAATAACCACATATTGTATTTATTTAAATAGCTGAAACATCCAAGTTTACATGTTCTTACCACAAATTATGATGAATGTTTGAAGTGATAAACATGGCATTTAATTTAATCATAACCTAATATATAAATTTATGAAAGTATCACATTGTACCCTGAAAGTATTGTTGCTTTAACATCTTAGCTCTAGATATTTTAATACATTCATTTTTTAAGTAGGACACAAACTGAAAGAGACATGATTTCTGCTCTACATTATTTCACATTGCCACTACATACATACTCTCCTTCTCATATGCTAAGTCCTGTTGAAAATAAACAAAGGTAACTTAGGTACAATCTACAGAAAACATGCTTTTACAAAACTATCGAACAACTAAAAGAACTTACTCATAAATAATCTTTGGGTCTTATTCATCAGTTCAAAGCCATTTTCTCAAAAGCTCAGCCTGTTGTCAGCTGTAGCCTTGATTTTAAAGATCTATTTCATAATCATCTATGAAGCTTTAAGGTTTGAGGAATACATTTTCCTAAGTTTCCTTTTTGGGACACTACTCTATTCTTCAAGATGATGCAGTAAATACAAAGGTGTTGTATCAGTATATTTTTGTGGTAGTCATTTTAGGGAGTTAGTAGTTGACTGAGCAGTAAGTAATGTACAGAAGGCAGTGGGTATTGAACAGTTTTTATATAACTAATTGATATAGAGTTGGTGCTGTCTGATATTCATAAAATATACTCTTTCATATTGAAATACACTAGCCCTGGAAGCAGATTTTTAGGACATTAGGAACTAAGTCACCAGAACATTTAAAAGGATTCCCTTCCTTTACAGTGAGTTTGCGAAGGGAGTCTTTGCGTGTCTCATATTCATATGATAATCTCAGCATTGCATACTCTGTATAGGAGGCACTTAGTACTGAATAAACTGTAAAAATAAAGTCATCATTGAGCCTGTTTATTGTAATTGGTGACTTTATTGGTAGTGTGACTGTATAGTTGATTTGGGGGAAGAATTGATTTCAGAGTGATTATATGTTGTAGGATATTTTCTTGGGAAATGACCAGTGTTAAATTGCTCTCTCATCACTTAATTGTCATAGTCTTGTGGAAGAAACTGATATTTTAGAAAGTGAACTATATCCCTCCACTCTGGAAGGTTGAGGTGGAAGGATCACAAGTCTAATCCCACCCAGCCCAGATTAACAATTTAGTGAGAACTTGTCTGAAAATATAGTGTAAAACAAAGCTGGAAGTATAGCTTAAAGCAAAAGCTCTTGGTTTGATTCCCAGGATTGAAACAAAACAAAACAAACAAACAAAAAAAATAAATTACATATTGGTTGTGAGATTTCATCTATTATTGTTAAATGATTATACTTTTACGGAATACACATATTATTTAATGCACAAAGGATTTTATAAAATTAGTCTACAATCATAGAGGTAAACAAATAGCAACACTTTTACAATACATCTTTTTAAATAATATAAATGTCAAAATGAAGAAATGATTTGCATAGAAGCATAACTGTCTTTGACTAGAAATTTATTTATGGAGAAAAATATCATTGGCAGAATTAGACGTAAGAGGGAACATAAAGAAAGGTCACATTGCTCAGTATAAGAAACAAACATTTTGTGTTTGTTTCACTTATAATATTCTGAAAGGCAGAAAAGAAAAGAAAGGAAAACAATCAAAAGCTGTAATGAGAACAGACAGTGAGAAAGAAGAACAAATGAATAAATGCTAGTGAAGAATTTGGGGGGAAATGTCTATTTTTACGTTTGTTTATTTTATTTGTTTGTTTGTTTTTTTGTTTATTTTGGTATTGGGAATCGAACTGAGGGCCTCTTGCTGGCCGAGAAAGCTAAGCCCTGCCTCGGAGCTACAGCCCAGCCTATAAAAAATAAGTTTTAAAGCAATGAATGCTATTATTCATTACTAAGTGGATTCTATTTTGGAGGATACTGATTATTTTCAACTCCTAAAATGTTCTTGAAACTACAAAGAGCACAGAAATACCTCATGACCCTGTGTATGAGATTTGAGTGAGCAGGATTAGAATAAGAAGAACAGGCAGAAGAGAGTTGGTCTGTCAAGTGAATGAATTTGGCAGAAATCAAAGCTCTGACAAGTAGTTGATGATGAGGAAAAAGAGCCATAAAAGTTCTTATCCTAAGGTTGAGGAGGAGGCATGTGAGGACATATGATCATTGAATTTCTGTGCACTGTAAAATGTGAATTTAAGTCTATGTCCTGGAATAATTTAAAGGAATTGTAGCAATAGCTAGGAGCTAAGGTAATTTAAAATGAAAACGAATTCCAAAATACAAACAACTGCAGAAATAACTCCTCATATGGCGAACAATGTAAAAGATATATTTCCACACATTAATTTGTAGGCTATAGAATATACACATGTATAAGCAAACTAAAAGCTACAGAACTTGAATCAATTATTATACAGTCTTTAATAATCACGATGCTATAATATAAAATATAAGATCTAATATTTCAGTTTAATACATAATCAGGAATAATTTTCCCATGTAGTATATTATTGAGGACGCAAACTTCAGGGAAACTGCAAAATCATGAATAAAATTTTGAAGTCATACAAAAACAATCTATAGTCTTTATATGACTTACAATATTTAAACTTATAATGCAATCAATGAAAATAAAATCTGACATCATCAATTAAAATTCATTAAATAGTGTAAGGTATTTAGTCTCTTCAGTAACCTATTTTATTGGGCAGCATTTTTTTTAAGTTCTGATAACTAAAAAACTTTGTGCTTGCCAGGCAGGTGGCAGCTCCACTGAACTAAATCCCCAGCTAGGAATATATGTTATTGATATTCAGGCAATTTGTGAATTTTCATGGTTTAAGGGTCTGTTTGCAGTCAGTGCAATGTGTACTATGTAGTGTCCCAAAACTCAAACAATGATACAGATCTCAGAAAAAAAAAAATGTTGATTGGCTGTCTTTTATGATGAAAGAGAGGGTGAAAAATGAAGAGGGCAGAGAATGATAGAGAGAAAAAGAGAAACAGAAAGATAAGAATGTTGACTCAGTATTGACTGAATAAGGGAGAAATACAGATGTATGTTTAATTCAAATTTTTATTGCTCCATTATATATATACATCATCATCGCACTCAACATTGAGAGTTTGTACCAGTATATGACACGACTTAATTCTCATTTTTCCTCTGCCCCCACCCCACCCTACAATCACACTCCCTATATACATAAGCTTTGTTTCCTTTTTTAATTACTATCACATTCTTTTTACACTCTTTACCTTATACCCTATTTCCTTTTAAGTATTTTCTATTTCACAGTATCTACTATATATACTCGTACTCATTTACATCTTCATTTTCTCAGACCAGAGAAAAGATACAATATTTACACATCTGTGACCTATTTATTTCACTTATGAGGATGTCTTGAAAGTACATCCATTTCAATATGCATCAAAAAGTAAAATACCTAGCAATGTATCTAATAAAGAAGGTGAAAGACCTCTACTCTGAAAAAGGAGATAGAAGATACTAGAAAATGGAAAAACATCCTTTATTCTTGAGTTGGAAGAACCAATATTGTCAAAATGGCTATACTTCCATAACTATTTTTTTTCTTTTTTAAATTAAAAAAAATCTTTAATGGTGCATGATGAATATACGTCATCACATTCAATATTGAGTTTGTACCAGAATATGACATAACTTGATTCTCATTTTTTTCCCTGGTTCTGCAACCCCCACAGCCTATATACGTAATCTTTATTTCCTTTTATCTTTATTACCATCACATTCTTTTTCCCCTCACTCCCACAACTATTGTACAGATTCAACACAATCCCATTTGAAATCCCAACAGCATATTTCACAGATATAGAGAAAATGATTCAAAAATTCATCTAGAATCACAAAAGACCTAGAATAGCCAGAGCAATTCTAAGCAACAAGGACATGGTTGGGGTATTATGATCCTCAACTTGAAACTGTATTTGAAGCCACTGTGATAAAACTCCATGGTGCTGACGAAGCAACAGAACTGTGGATTCGTGCAGTAGATTAGCAGATCCAGAATCAACTCCAGATACACCGGGTCACCTCATCTTTGACCCAGGCAATTTTTTCTTAATCATTTTAAAAATGCATCTGGTAGATTCTCTTTCAAACAACTTGCAAGGCTTCATCCATTTGTGAGTCTCTGAGCACATTTGTATGACAGAAATGACCAATACTAATTCATTTACAAACGTAAAACTATCAATTGTATCTATGCTTTGGAGATAGACATGAAGGAAAAAAAAAGTGTTGAATGATGACATGTTAAATTCAAAATCAAATGACTAAACAGAATTACTCACAAGGAGCACTTTGCTTTCTTTGTACTCATAATGTTCTTCTCCTATAAGAATACACTCTTCTCTCTGGGCAAAAATATTAGGTGAGTTGATTCTCTGAATAGAGTCCATCTCGAGTTCTTTGGTTCTTCCTTCCCATCCTCCTGAGACGCAGGTCCTTTGATGGAGGCAGGTGTATGGCTCTCTGGAAATCACAGCACTTTGAAAGCAAGACAGGGATTCAATTGGTCATTGAATGCAAAAAGTTCAATACATTTTAGGCATATTTAAATTAAATTAAATTTTAAAGAGGAACTCAACATATTATGCATAATGGTGTAGAATATTCTCCCCAAAATTATGCAAACTGAAGAAAATTATACCTTTATATTGTTATTTACTTTTTCTCTGACAAAAGAATAAAGAATACAGCTAACTGAATTGAGCGATAAAAATTAAGTTTTTAAATACAATTAATACAACTTATTTCCACAGGACAATACTAAAGAATTAAAGAGCAATAAAAAACACTTGATTTAACATAGGAGGATATCATTCATAGTTATTTTAGCTGGGGATAAAATAGTTAAAGCTCCATATATGACTGCTTAAATAATAATTATTAGCTAAGATATGTTTGTGATCTTATTTTTTATAAGTAAATGAAATCTTGTAAACTATGAGCAAAGTTTTTTGACATTAAATAAATCAAATTGAGTGTACTTTATTGAGTACTTTTCTATAGGATCCTGGAATTGTTTCTATTTTAATGCAGGTTTTGTAATGATTTCTTAGACTATCACAGTGTAGTACACTGAAAGAATTATGATCACTTTAAACCCGGGCTGCATCCATCAAATGGTAACCTGGGGGTGAAAGGTCTTATATCCCATTTCCAATCCTTTGAACCATCTACTGAGCTAATGCATTTTTCTATTTAAAATGTCCCAAAAGATATAAGATGCCCTTGTTCTTGTAGTATTTTGAAATTTTATTTTAAAGAATCAAAAGAAATTTGCTCCTTGTGCAGGTTTTTAAATTTGGCCCAAGGCCTCTGACTCAGGGAACAAGCAGTATCTTCCCTCTCCTTCCTCCTGGACCGAAGTTCTCTTTAAACCTCTGCTTTCTGCCCTAATACAAATCAATGAACTCGAGATCCAATATACCATGTCTTAAAAATCCATTTAGGAAACAATTGCTCCATTCAGAGTTCATCTCTTTCCTTTATCAGAAATTGCTGTAAATGTAATTTTGAAGCAAGCATTTCATTTCTTGTCTCAGAATAGATTGAGTTAAATATAAAGTCAATGATTAAATAAATGCAGGGTCTTGGGTTAATGCCATGATGTGATATTCATTGGTGTGGTCAGTACTAAGGGATGTCTTGTGTAATTACTCAGGCATGTACTGGGGTAAATTCCCATGACTCTATTTACCATGGTATGTCTCTCCTCTCAATTAATATTACCAAAAGTACTTTGGACCAGATACAAAAAGCATGAGCGATTTAGAGCAGTCATCCTTCCTCTGTATATAGATTCTCCTCTGCATGATAAACCACGTCGACCCACAGCGTATTTATTGAGCTACATTACATGGAGTAAATAACTACAAAGACCATTTCTCCTTCAAAAATCACCTTTATGATGTTGTAAATAAGAGACTGTGCTGTGTAATCTCTTATGACACAGTTAAGGATTAAATTCTAATGAAATAAAGACATACATACAGAGTCCACCAAAAGATTGCTTTATTAAAATATCTTTATTTAAGTTCAGAGAAACATATTTCTCATGTGTGTTTCCTGTTATTGAGGCACACTTCAGTCAGTAGAAAGGAGGAAAGGAAAGAGACAGCTTTAAGGACTCATAAAAAATGTATGTAGTCACTTTAGAAAATAATTTTGAAAATATAGAATCTTTATCTTTAGCACATCATTATCCAGGTCATGCAACATAGGAAAAAATCTAATAATATAATGATAAATACTTTCCTTCATATGACTCTTCTTAAGAGAGTTCTTCAGGGAGTATATTTAATGTGACAGTGTGCAGTGGTCAAGATTGTCAATTTCTGCAATTTACTTCTGCAGAATTAGTGTATAATGTTATCTAAACATCTAATATTATTTTTAATACACTAGCACACTTTTTCTATTTTCCTCTGATCCAACATTGTTTATTAAGAAAGATTTCTACTATTATTGAAATAATATATGATCTCTGTTTAAAAATATAAAATTATTGTATTACTGACCTATTTTGGTGTATTATTCTCTATCTAGATTATGAAAAACTGTATCTTGTCTCATTTTATGAAAGACATATTGAGCTATTTTCAAAAGTGTACATTTATCATTATTTAGAAATATATCATCCTAATCAATTCCCTATTATTTAAAATACCCAAAGCTGAGAATATTATAAAAATAAATAAATATTTAACAAAATCTTAACATAAATTTGAGAAACCTAATATTTCTGTTTGTCCCAAAGCATGATGGTAATACCTTACTTGGCCCAGGTGAGTTTTCATGGTAAATGGTATCACAGTGGACAGATGGGACAGAAGGTGACGTTGGTCATATGATCATAAATATATCAAAACAACATTTCTTTCTAATGAACCACCCTTAGAAACTAACACACATATTTGTGAGGCCAACAGGAGTCTTTCCAACACTCCTGTCCCCAGGGACCAAATGACTCCCTTTTAGACCCCTGGAAAGATTTCCTTGTCTTTCAGCACTAGACTTTGTGCTTCTCTGAGGCACAAATGACAACAAAATTATAGCAAATATACTTATAAATTTGTAATTTTTTCATCACTCCTAAGAGGTGTTTGAAATTTTTTTTCAAAAATATTTTAGATGTAAATTTCTTAAATATTTGTGTTGCTGAAATTCTTTAATAACATAATATTATGTTTTGGTCTGTTTGCTTTTTATCCTGAAATTTTTCTTCTTGTTATTATAAAATTGGAAGATGATGAATCTTTTGTACAGTCATTTTAATTAATTAGACTGGCACTTAGTAGATGGTCTTCCAATAGGGAGTCATGTTTATTAATTTATTTTTTTAATTCTAAGAAATCTTATTTAAAAATTCCATTCTATTTTTCTCTTACTTTACTTTTTTCAGTATTCCAGGTCTTGAATTAGAAAGACATTCAAATATAAATCTTCATTTTAATTACTTTGTCCCTTGTTTTTAAAATAGTCCCTACTTTTTGTTTGTACTCTATTTATTTAAGAAAAATAGACTCCAAGTCTATCACTTTAGGGGCAATGAACATTTTCTATTTTTTCAAAAGTAAGGGATTCTTCTAGGTTCAAAAACTGTAATATTTAGGGTTAACTATTTATAAACAATATGAAATAGTAGCATCTCTGAAATGAGGCGATCCATGTGTGGAGGGAGGTCTGTTGATGGCTTTGTAGTACTCCGCCTACAGGATTGGAGACAATCGTTGTCCCTCTGCAAGCACAGGTCTCTAAGAACCAGGGAGCCTCAGGTGGACTCATCTTGGTCACTATCTAGCACCACAGGCACAGTCTTCTGGGGTCCAGCCTACACTCAATATTAACTATAAGACTCACTGCAATCAGTTAAAAAATGCCTACAAGCTACTACAAATCACTGTAAACTTACATCAGACCAAGAGTTCAAAAGTGATGCTATTAGTGGATATGATTCATATCTTGATTAGAAGCCTACACTGTGTTAGTACATCTCTTCAGAAAATAGGTCAGGCTATTTCCATAAATGCAAAATTAACCTTCTGAGCAGAGACTTTTATATAGAAGTGTGAAAACAAAAATTGTCATTGAAATTCTAAACACACGGCTTTTATTTGCCATCCCACAGACTTTGCCCTAAATATCAGCAGCCATTCATTTTTGTTGGAGAAATCCAAATGGAAACTTGAAAATTTTTAGTACTTAGGGCTATTTCAGTTCTTCTAGTCTCCTTCTGGAATATAATACATTAAATTTTTGTTTTCATTAAAAGATGAGGAAAATGGCTTTGAATCTCACAGTGCCCTGAGTAGGATTTTACCACATCTTCTTGTTTTCAACTGCTCATTATTGTTTTTGTACATTAAATATGGGTCCTTGCAGTTAATTTACATCCAATAAAGCCAAATGTTGTTTGTTTGTTTGTTGTTATTGAGCACTAGATAGTGTATCATTTTTGCTCTGTGAAACACACTACCTAATTGTGCAAAAACAGCTGGAATCAGTATGTGAAGAAAACAGGTCTTCATTCACAAGAACTTCTGTGAAGAGGAGTTGACCAATAGCCTTAGTTTTCTGACTTCTGGTCTCAAATGCATGGTGAAAGAAAAATATATGAAATATCAAAGGGGAGTTAATTGTTTTTATGTACCCTAATGAGTATCAAAGTTTTAACTAAATGATGCTCTAGCACACTCTGTGCAGCTTGGTTCTTATATATGCTCAACATGTCTGGGATTCTGAAAGAAAATGTGTTAGTATCTCAGAAGTTTATGCGGTAGGAATGCTTAAGATTTCTGACAGTTTCATGGTCTTGCTAATTCAGTAATTTCTCATACACTTTCAATCTTGCTAAAAATAAAAAAAAAATCATAACAAAACGTGATAAAATGTTTATTTTAAGAAATGCTGTGTCTTTCCTTTTTCCTTTGCACTTTTACTTTGGCCATATACTACATTTGACTAGAATATTAGATAGAAGGATAAGTAAAAGAAGTCTTTATTCATTTTCTTACAGGTGCTGATTTCCTTTTTTTAAATTGAAATTTCTACTGTTTACCTCTTCAATTTCTATAACGTCTTTAGCATAGTTCTAACTACTTGAGGCCAACATCAAGAATTCTTTCCCTCTTCCCACTACTTCCTGCTTCTGTTGGCTTCCTTGAAAATAGAGGGTGTGACACTGTTCAGGTATTTACTTGTGACATGACTGAAAAATGAATCAAGATACTGTCTCCATAAAAGAAACTTTCCAGATTCTCTCTTCTTTATAAGTACACACAGTAAATATGAAAATCACCAAGGCTTGAACATATGGATTTTTTTCTATCTACTTGAAAAAGATACATTAATATTGCTATAAAACATTTTGAAGAGATATACGTTAATATGAAAGTTTGATTCAAGTTAATAATTGCAATTATAATAAACAGTTGAAAGCTTTTGGCTTTTTTATAGTGATGGTTATGTTTTAACAGATGTATTGATTCTTTCAAAGTAATAATTTAATTTTTAAAATGTATTTCCCAGTTACATTTTTGCCAAGTCATTTTAATTACAAAAATAATAAAATAATCTAATTTTTGACTTTTTAAATAAAAAGGTGGGCTGATGTTTTAGAAAACTAATTATTAAGTTTTCTGCACTAGAATTATGTATATGTATCTAAGATCTTATTTGCATTTGAAGAGAAATAAGATAAATTAGTCTAACTCAAGTTCAATCCAACATACCCTATGTCTTTATGCTATGCACTCTAATGGCATGACAGGTCTACTTTTATTTTTATTCATTGTATTTAATTTTATGGCATAAGACATATGATGCTCATTTTCAGGTGTGTTTATGACCTAAGGGGGCTTTTCATATCAGCCAGCTGTAGGGATGATGACACCTTGAACTCATCACCCATAAATCACCTGTGCACTGACAAGTTTTCCTCCATGGAAATATTTCTAGTATTCTGCTCAGAAACTATTCCACTCTAGCTAGAACTGAGAAATGGTGAGCTCAACCTGAAACTAATCTTCTCATGTGAGTCTTTGAGCAAATACCCTAAGACCAAAATTTTTCATGTTTTATCTTGCCACCACAGACATACAGACAGGTGATAATAAACTAGACATTTAACTGTATTCCTATTGTTTTTGTGAAAAAATTTCAAGCCAGATCAATGTCCAGTTTTATGTATTCCTAACAAATATGTCTGTTGTATTTTCCTTTTTAAGTAGAAACTAGGCCTGAGAATAGGCAGAAAATAGTAGTATGTCCTAAAGTATTTCTACCATCCTAGGAAGTGATCATGCAGAAAATATAGTGAGGGAAGTGACATTAGAGTCTGTAAGTTTCAGAGATTTTTGCCAACATGTACAAGACAGTTTATTAGGCAGAAACTGCTGACTCTATGGAATGGTGGGCTGATCTATTAAAAGGTTTATTAAAATGCTTCCTCCAAGTGGAATGGTGTTCTACAAAATGTAGTCTATGCTCATTCATCAGCCAATCTACTGTTTTCCTTCTATAAGTGGAACAGATGAGTCCAAGAATCAAAAATGCATGTTGAAATGGCTTCCTATGTATTGATTTTAAGTACTTAGTACTAATATGCCACTTCCTATCTCTATGGAAGTAAATATTGTTGCTTTAAAATGTTAATTGTTGATTCAAAATACTTGGGGAGACTGTTCACATATAGTAATGTTCACCAGTTCTTGGAAGTTGAATACTTTATAGATCATTTTCTTTCCCTAATTACTCCATTGCTTTGTCCCACCATCTTTATCTAATGAACACCTGGACTGTGTTAAATCAGTTTTGTAAATAAAACTCCTACCTTTAGGATGTGGACACCGCTTCAGGAAAATCGCTGGTGAACACCGAGAGTAAGATGAGCTTTATTTAAAATCACAGAGTCTCTTGGGTCTCTCAGTAATTCCACAGTCACAGCTAAACATTCACTGATACCCATGCTCTTCCACATTGGTAGTCAGTCACATTTGAGTCACTTTATTCTGAAATTCTGAGTGTGTAAAAAAAACAAGAAACATAATTAGTTCTAGAAAATAAAATATAGCTGGTAAAAAGAGGGAGCAAAAATATCAGTTTTGTCTTTGTTACCATTTGCAAAAGTGAGTATGTGTGGTAGCTGTGACACAGAAAAATATTCTCAACTACAAATATGTTCTCTCATATATAGATAATATGTATCTTCCAGTAAATATAATTTACCTCTCATATCTTTGCTCTCTGCTTTGGAGGAAGACAGGTGACAGTAATGGATTTATCTTGAAAACATAATTTTTAAGTTTTTGGAACACATGAAAAAATCAAGATTGAATAGAAGAGATAAAAGTAATTCATCTGGAAATGCACATATTAATATGTGGCACTTTGGGGTCATCTAGGGTATGAATGTCGTCGTTATCTTTGTTGCAAGCTAAGAATGGTTACATTGTGATAGCTGAGGATGCTGATGTGATCACTTGAGATGTATCTATGGCCAGAAAGAGCAACAGAAACATGCCTCAGGTAATGTACTGAGTCTGATTTTACTTTGTTAAGTTCAACAGCCTTTTCCCCTCTTCTGCATTCTCTAGGCTATCACAAGAACTTAGACTGACAACCATATCCTTAGAATACTTGCAAACCAGAATTAATGTTAGATTCTGCCAAGTATTCTGTAAGATTGGAAATCAGAAAAAAAAAAAAGAAGAAGAAGAACTTTCTTTGTATACGGTAGCAATAGCAGCATGCTGAGTCCTTTGCTAAACAGATTAGCACCATGAGCTTCCTGGAAAATCTGACTCAGTTCTCTAAGCGGCATTGAACTCATGGGTATCTCTCCACTCTTATAAAACTCTAATCTTATCAAAACTATTTGTATCAAACTTTCTGATGGTCGAATTTCTTGCACTCTCACGTTTTTGGAATCATCTCACTCTCATAACTCAATTTTGTTCTACATGACAAACAGCATGGTTTCTCTTCTCCTGAGAAAGCTTAATTAATACAACTAGTGCATATTTTCTTTTAATAGATAGTGATAAAAAGTTCATATCATTATTCTTTTTGCCTTAGATACAGACAGTCTCCAAGTGAAAAAATTTTGCTTGTAATTTTTAAACACCAGACTTCTTTGATATTTTATACTTAATTTAATTGAGCTCATTGTAATCGTACTTCAGATTTTGTGTTTAAGTTATCTAAATAAGTGATCAATATTTAAACAAGTAAGCTATAGTCTGGTAAGGAAAACATTGTTGTATGAAAAACATTCTAAAATAGATTAATGTAAATTAATATAAGCCTTTAAATTTCTTAGTGTTTAATTTAAGCAAGCCTGCATGATTAATTATTGATGTGCTCTGAATACAGAACTAAACTGCAGTGCTATATGAGAAAACAGCCTAGGTGCTGAGCCTGGTGAGAAGATGGAAACAGTACAGTAGCAATAGAGATGGTTTAGTTCATTGTAAATCTCACTACAGAATGAATAATTAACTGAGTACAAAAGAAAATAGACTATCAATGGAAGATTATCATGAAAAATTGGCATTAAAGTCAGTAAAAAATAATATAGGCATTTTTTTTTTTGCCAAAATAATGGTATTTTGGAATGTTGGGAGATAATGCTGGACGTACATCATGTAGAGATTTGCTGTGATTTTGAATCTGTTGGATTTTGTCTTCTAGACATATGAAACTAAGACAAAAGTGAAGAAGTAGAGAGTAAAATACTTATATTTATTATTTAGGCATAAACTAAACCCTGGCGTCATAGGTTTTTACTCTAATGATGTCAGCAAATTATATTGTGATGTTGTTTGTTTATATGTTTATTTTTTTAAAAATCACTACTTCCAGAATAGGTTGATTAGCATGTACAATATTGTAGATTAGTCTATCAATGAGGAAAATGTTCTTTCCTATAACTATTCTATAAATTAAGAACTCAAAGCAGCCACAGAATATGGTGGGAAAATTTAGATCTTTAAATGACTAAATTTCAGTTCTATTTTTAAATGTTTGCTTTTGATAGTCATTCAACAATCATACCAAAACATTCAGCTGGGAAAAGGTTCTAACATGAAAGCACTCAGGATATAAAATGATGTTTTGAGACACGCAGTCTAATTTGATAATATATAAAGTCAAGATGCTATCACTGAACTACTTATCTCCCATAACCAGGAAATGCTATTCTTTGACACTTCTTTCTTTGACTCATGCAGATAAAATAATGTATTGTCAGCACAATTTTTAGGAAGTTGTTGTACTTTGGTTGCTCAATGTTCTCCAAAGGCCATGTGTGAAAAGCTTGGTCTTACAGTGCTGAGATGGCAGTAGGGGCAACTCTGTGAAGTGGGTGGAGAGTGAAGTCATTTTATCACCGGAAGTCAGTTCCCAGTTGCTGTGGAACTCTAGGATCTTCCATTTTCTCTTTTGCTCCCTGACTTTGAGGTAAAGGAATTGGTTTCAGCACCTGCTCCTGCCATGATGCATAAGCACAAGGAAATAAGGCAATCGATCATGGACTGACACTTCCAAAGCTGTGACCAGGTTAACAAGTGTCACCAAAAGCCACAAATATAATTCTACATTACAGTTTATCAAAAGCCCCAGTTGCAGCTAGATGTGGTGGTGTACACCTGCAATCCCACTATTTAGAAAACTGTGGCAGGAAGACTCCTGACAATTTGAGGACGACTTGGTCTGAGTAATAGTTCAAGGCCAGCTTGAGCCACATAGTGAAACTTTGTTTCAAAAGAATCAAGAAAAAAAACATAAGGCCAATTGTTATCATCTGGTTATTTGTAAAATTATTTATACATAATCAATTCAGAATATTTAATTTATCTACAGCTTAGTGAAACTGCATGCTTCCAGCAAACCATACATAAAATAGAATTAGCACAAAGTCATATTGATCATTTTATCCCTTATGTTTTAGTTTTCTATAATCATATAAACCATTAGCGTAAGTCTATCTGTTTGGATAGCAGGCTCAGGGTGTTAGCAGAAAGCATACGGGAGTCAATTGACACCTAGTATCATGTGTGAGAGGTTGTTAATTACACTAGAAATGCAAGCATGCTCATGCTACTCCAAGAATCCCGTGTCAGACTTTATGTATTCATTTACCAACTGGAAAAATAATTGCAATTTGAATATTAGGAGACTGAAAAATTAATAATCCATATACAGATATTTCCTAAATATTATTCAAATCTTCTACTTGAAAACATAAAGATAAACCAATAATTTTGGTCATTATCCTTTTATTTTCCATTTGTAATTTGTAGTTCTGTCAAGGCCATTAAGATGAATAGTTAGATGTCATTTTTCTAGTGAAACAGAAGCAATATCAAGAACCCAGTTACATTAAAAAAGACTATTTTTAAAATTAAATTTCCTAAACTCTTTCTTGGCAAGCCTCTAGCTTTTCTTTGAAGCAAGGCAAAGTGGTCACATATCAGCATAAGAGTGAAAGTAAGTGCGGAAAGGAAGGTCTGTTTAGAGAACAGTAGATAGCAATGGAGTAACTGGATAAAATCCACAGGTATAGCCTGTCAGATCTCCAGATTTCCGTTGGTAATCATCAAATACATTTTTGTCTGGCAGTGAAAATGGACATTCTAAAAACTTGTTTCTAAATGAAGGTTTAATTCTGAGACTCAGAAAAAATTCCGTTATATATCTTCTATATGCCTTTAAAATACATGCATAAAACTCAAAATATATTACATAATCCAGTTACATGTCATGACTATAATGCATAATTTTGATTTCTGGATTAAATGAATAGTTAAAATTGTTTTGAACATATGAAAAAACAAATAATATTTAAGACCTATGTTTAATGTGATATAATAGTATAATTTCCCTGGACATTCAAGGTATTTCATACTTCTTCATGAATAGTTAAAATTGTTTTGAACATATGAAAAAACAAATAATATTTAAGACCTATGTTTAATATGATATAATAGTATAATTTCCCTGGACATTCAAGGCATTTCATACTTCTTCAGTTTTGTAGATATCTGATTCTGTTGCAGCTTACATTACTTATAATGGCACATTGAACGAAATTCTCTAATTAGACTAATTTTATTGAAATATTAATTAAAGTATGTATATTTCTGCTCAGTGATATGAAATGCAATATTACATTTATTTTACAAAAATATTTCTCTAATCTGCTTGTTACTCAAAGATTGTAGTTCTGAAGTTCTCAAGATGTAAAAGACAACCATAGAAGTACAAATTATGCATAATTAAGTATGTACCTTTAATATGTCTCAAATATCTTTTTTTTTTTTTGATACAGAGTCTCCCTTTGTAGTTCAGGTTGGCCCTGAGCTCAGCCTCAAACTCACATCACAGCAATCCTCCTGCCTCTGCCTCCTAGCACTGTGGTATGTGGTGCTGATTGCTGGTGGGCATGAGTCACCACTCCTGCAATTGTTATATTTGGTTACCAGTAATCTAACCTGGGCCATTGCACTTGCAAGGTAGGAGCCGGAACCACTCAGCTATCCCTGGCAACCACTCAGCTAACTTCCTGGCCCTTGCATATCTTGAAGATATGTTGAGATGCCAGGGAAGCCATTCTGGAAAATAATTGAGAATGCTCTTTCTAAAAGATAATCAACCACATTACCTTCTACCTCTCATTCTTGGGGTGAAGCACTGCTGAGTGTCTTTCTTGATTATTTTGCTCATTTTATCATGAAACATATATGATACAATAAAATTTTGTCACAAAGTGTAATGCATGCAATTAACATA
>PVIR01018873.1:5624-32858 GCA_004026965.1 Petromus typicus | reverse complement strand
AAACCTTAAAAAAAAAAAAAAAAAAAAAAAAAAAGATTGAGACAAAAGCATATAGGATCAGTTATCCCTGTGACCTCACTTGTAACTGATTAAGATGATGAAAATTTAGACTTCGAGTCTCAAAATACGTAAATGAGATTTAGACTTGAGTTGATGCTATAATGGGTTGAGATTTGGGGGAACTTTGGGATAGGGTAAATATATTTACCTATGTAGAATGAACATAAATCTTTGTTGGATAGACAAAATTATGGCCTTACAAAGATAACCATGTTCAGATTCATTCAGAACCTACTTTGCGGAAGTGTTTAAGTACTTTTATTTGCATAAATATTAATTTTTATTAGTGAATATTATTATAGAGAACAATGAGTTTTCTGGTGCTATGCTCATGTGTGCCTACATCATATTTTGATCTTATGTACACCAATTTACTCTTTCTCCTTCCCTGATCCCTTCCCACTGTCTTCCTCTACTTTCATGTTGTCTTTTGTTTTTCTTGTCTAAATTCTATATATGAGAAAAAAGATGTGATATTTGTCTTTCTTTTTTATTGTTGGTATACCTTTGATATATAATACATATACTACATCATTATCATTAGCTAACAGGGAATTGTAAATAAAACTATACTAAGAATCCATTTCACCACAGTCAGAATGACTATCATCAAGAATATAAAAGAGTAATAAGTGCTAAACAAGATATGTGGAGGAGTTTTATACATTGGTGAAGAGAATGTTAATACAGCTACTATGGAAATCTGTATATAAGTTTCTTTAAAAACTAAAGGTGTCCAACCATGGTATTCCATAGCAAAGACTTGCAAGAATTCAATAGCATACCATGCATATGCAAATTTATCGTGACACAATTTTTTTTTTTTTTTTTTTTTTTGAGACAAGGTCTCACTTTGTAGTTCAGGCTGGCCCTGAGCTCAGCCTCAAACTCACATCACAACAATCCTCCTGCCTGTGCCTCTCGAGTGCTGGGATGACAGGCGTGAGCCACCACGCCCAGCACTGTGGTGTGTGGTACTGATTGCTGCTGGGCGTGAGTCTCCACAACCAGTATTGTTATGTGATGACAGAGGATCGAACCCGGGTCCTTGTGCTTGCAAGACAGGCGCTGGAACCACTGAGCTAACTCCCCAGCCCTCATGACACAATTCTTAATAACTCAAGTTTTGAAAACAACCTTGGTGGCCATCAATGGATGAGTGGCTAAAGAAAATATGGTATATCTACACTATTAAGTACTCTTCAGCCATTGAAAATAATGAAATCACACCATTTGCCAGCAAATGAATGTGGCTGGACATCATTATGTTAAGTAAAGCAAAATAAGAACTTTTAAATGGGAATATTCTTGACTTTTTGGAGGGTGAACCCAATGCCATCACAATACAGCCTCATAAAGGAAAGAAATAAGAGAAAACTAACAATGAAATTGACAACAGTAAAGAGCAGTAATGGAAATATATGGAATCAAAAGCTGATTTTTATAATACTAAGTAAAATTGACAAACATCAAGCAACAATAGACAAGAAATAAATTAGCAACATCACAAAGGAGAGAGAATAAGACTGGTTATACAGATATTAAAGGATAACAAAGAAATGCTACAAATAAATGTATATACATATATTTGACAGGAATGATAAAAAAGATTTCTTTAAAAATATGAATTATTACAACTCATTCATGTGAAACAGATAATTTGAATTGCACTATAACTAAGAAGGAAACTGAATTATTAGGGAAAGAATATATCACAAAGAAAATCCCAGGGCCAAATGGCTTCTATGAATAATTTTATCCAACGTTATAGGAAAATTAGTAGCAATTTTATATAATTTTCAGGAAAGAGAAAAAGAGGAAACACCTTCAATATATTTTAGGAAACTAATATTTTCCTGACATTGAAATAAAACAGAAAGTTCCTGTCTCTCCTGCCAAAAAAAAATTTCAAAGAATATGGACCCATATCCTTCATTAATATACACACAAAAGTCCTTAGCAAAATATCAGCAAATGGTAACAAAGCTTTGTAAATAAGGAGGGAAGGGAGAGTTAAAGGGAGAGAAGACAATTGGTAGAAAAAGAAGAATCAAGATATATTGTATACAAGTACAAATTCCCTATGATGGATGTGATCATTATGTATTTAAAATGTTCTGATAATATTACTTTAAAAATTGAATTAGAATTGTATGATATATATTGTGAAATAGAAAATACTCAAAGTGAAATAGGGTGAAGGGAAAAAATAATGAGATTATAACAAAAAAAAAGGAAACAAAGTTTATGTATATGGGGGGTGGTAGGGTGGGTAGGGCTATGGGAAAAAATGAAAATTAAGCTGTGTCATATACTGGTACAAATTCTCATTGTGGAGTGCAATCATGATATATATGTCCAAATAAAGATTTCAATTAAAAAT
This sequence comes from Petromus typicus, assembly GCA_004026965.1. Lineage (NCBI taxonomy): Eukaryota > Metazoa > Chordata > Mammalia > Rodentia > Petromuridae > Petromus > Petromus typicus. Next base: position 30,415 of record PVIR01018873.1, on the reverse strand, counting down.
TGAATTAGAAAAGTCAGCAATGTTTTTTAAAAAAATCAGTAAATATGGCCTGAGGATGGACCTCATTGGCGCCATGCACCTGCCTGACAAGCACAAGGTCCTGAGTTCAATCATCAGTAGCATACACACAAGAAAAATCAGCAAATAGAATTCAAGGTATAGTAAAAAGAATCATACTTCATAAGCAAGTGGAATTTATTTCAGGAATGCAAGCTAACTAGATATTAAAAAATCAATCATTGTAATTCAGCCTTAAGAAGAGAAACATTAATGATGTTATTAATCAGTGCAAAAAGGGCAGTTGGCAAAACTAAATACTCATGTATGATACAGCCTTTCTACAACTAGGAATCAATTTGATAAAGAGCATCTATCAAAACTCTATCAAAAGTATTATATTTGATAGCAAAACACTAAAAGTTTGTCTACTGTCAACTACAGCTGAGCTAATGTGACATGGAAAATAATTCTGTAGAAATACGAAATAAAAATATATTTTAGGTGGGATAATTGTCTACAATATAGGCCACAAGGCAAACATACAAAAATCAATTTTATTCTTATATGCTAGCAATGAATACTGGAATGCTAAAATTAAAATATACTTTATAAGTACCCCCAATATGAAGATGAAAATTTAACAAAATAGACAGCACTTTTCTCTTTAGAACTCTACAGTGCTGGTGACAGAAATCAAATATCTAAACAGAGAGGCTTGCCATATCCACAGAGATAACATAGATATAGGCAAAATTATTCTAACATGTGTATGGGAAAGTAAAGACACCAGAATAGCCAAAAAACATTTGAAAAAGAAGAATAATGTGGAAGTATCCATCTATTTCAAAACTTATGTTGTTATATTAATAAACACTGTGATATCTCTTTGCCACTCTCTGTTTCTCTATATATGTACATATATATAATACATATTCACATAGATCAATTAGACAAAATAGTCCGGAAATAGACCAACTCAAATACGCACAACTGATTAAAAATTATTATAATTTCAAAATAATAATTACATATTCCATGGAGGACATGAGCTTGTTCAACAAATAAACATGGAACAAATGAACATCTACAAACTAATACAGAACATATAATTAGATTTTGTATCACATACAAAAATTAGCTCAAAATGGAGCACAAGAATCAAAGAAATAAAACTATACCAACTCTAGAAGAAAGCAGGGCCCTTTAGATGACAGTGGCACTGATCAACTTCAGGGCTGCTGTAGTTGTACAGCTTCTGTGTTTGCTTTTAATTATGTTGCTATCCTTCTGACTGGACCAGGGAGAAAAAAAAATCTGTGAAGGTTCTTATGACTATTCTTAACTGTCAGGATAGACAGGTGTCTGTCAAGAGGAGAAAATGATTTTAAAATGTATGCTGTATATAATTTTCAAGGAAAATTAATGATAGAATTATATCAGCTTTCTAGATAGATGTATTCCTATTGTACAGGAAAGCTATCAAGCACTCAACCTAAATCAGACAGTATAACCTCTGCTTGCCCCAGGACTACCCAGAGTAAGCAACTTGGAAATTATTATTTCGAATGGTCCTCAGAAAATACTTAGCAAACACATATTTTCACTGATGTTGTCAAGCATAATATATGTACTATAAATTGAGAAATGTAGCATATATCTTGTAATCACTTATACAATTTTAGTTGGTCAATATATTAGTTAAGATTCTAAACTTTAAAAAATCTAAAGAAATCAAAATTCTTGTGATTCTTTTAAGGACCTGTACCTGAACCCTGCTAAATACTTTAATGGAACTTGTTCTTTAACATATTTTTATGAACAAGGAAGTTGTTAATAAGTTTTATGTTTATATGACCCACACAAGATGAAGCATTTTCTTTAAAAATTAGTTCTCATTTCTGGTATAGTTTATTCCCTAAAGCTTTTCTTTGTAGAAATGCCCAAATGTTTAATTACATGTGACTTTTTTCTCCACAGAAATACAAACTCACTATGAAAATAAGCATTGCCCTATATACTCTGAGATTCCAAAAGAAACTTGGGAAGATTCCCCAAAATATTTCTATTATGGTTTTCTACTATTTATAAAGTCATAAAAATGTATGGAAAATGTTAATGTTGGAAGTTTTTCATAGTACTGAAAGGGGGAATAAGAAAGGTGTCTGAGACAAGTGAGAAGCTATGGATCCTTGAGAGAAATGACAAGGCAAGGAAGTAACTGGATTGGGGCCATCAATATGTAACTGAGTCTTTCATTTTTCTAGAAATGAAGATAAACATGCTCTCCTTTCATACCTGGGTATAAAGCTCATTGTTATGAAATTAAGTAGCGATGACTGCTGCTAAGCATTTTCCTTGTAGTTCATCACATTTTTTAGAAGAATCAATATCTTACTTTAAGAACTCAAGTCATTTTTGAAAGAAGTATGTTTCTGTGACCCATCTACTCATTCCCTGTTTTTATTTTATTTTTTATTTTTTAAAAATCTTTATTGGCACATTGTGAATACACATCATCATCGTATTTAACATTGAGGGCTTGTACCAGAATATGACACAACTTGATTCTCATTTTTTCCCTCCCCCCCCCGCCCTGCATCTCCCCACCCCCACATACATAATTTACTTCCTTTTTTCTTTATTATTACCACATTCATTTTCCTCTCGTTATTTACCCCTACACTCTCTTCCCTTTTAAATATTTTCTATTTCACAATATCAACTATACATACTACAACTCATTTACAGATTCATTTTCTCATACCAGAGAAAACAGGTCACACGTGTGTAAATATCATTCCCTGTTTTAACTGGATGTTCTGAAAACATTCTTGATTCTAATAGCAGTCTTGCATATGTGCACAACTCCATCCTTCTCTACCTTCTCAAGAGCAGTTTCCCTTTTTCTTCCCTAAAAATTCGCATTTATCTTTGCTAGTGGGTCATTCCATCACTGTTCAAACATGCTCTAACTTTTGAAAAAATATTACATTGCCTTCTGCTTTAATCCACTTTTAAGTACAAATTTCTCTTTATTGCAGTAAAGGTTCTCCAAATTTATAGTTGTATACAAAGGTTTACTTTTATACTTTCATAATTTATAATTACATATATCAATATTTATTATTTATATGATACAAAGTGTTTCAAATATTTATAAGCTAGGAACCATAATAATAAAAGGAAATCTGCACACTGGAATGTTATGAAACAGACTATGAGCATTTTCTCATCCTGTCTACATGACTTCCCAAAGAACAACCACTATTTTTAATTTTGTTATTATCCGTTCCTTTGTAGAAATGTAAAACGTTTTCAACCTTGAGCTTTGTGGAAATTATATTATTGGCATGGTGGTTTGACTTGATCCTTGACTCAATATTTTATTTTGATGGCTCTTCTACCTTTAGAAATAGAGATACATTATTTACTTTTACATTATATTCCATCATGTTTGTAATTAAAATGTATTTGTCTTTAATCTTTGGTTATTTAAAATTTTGTGATGTTTAAGATTCTGCTCTAATTATTCTCCAATTTTTCTCCTGGGACACATATTGTCAAATTATTTTCCAATGTAATTATAATAGGTTGTTTTCTTCCCATTATAGAATAAGCATTCTACTTAGCCCATATCCCAACACCACTCCATGTTGTCATATATAACAGATATTTTCTTATTCAGAAAATTACTTCCTCTATTTTCCTGTATATACAGCTAAATTGTATTCTGAGCCTCCATTTTAAGTTAGGTGTAGCCTCCAATAGAAATAATTTAATAATGATACAAGAGTATGACCACTTGGAAAAAATAAGCAAACATATAAATACACAAAGGTATATATATATATTATATATTATATATAATGTATTATATATATGCATAACTTTAACATTGGACCAGCTCATACTAAGCAAAAATTGGATGAACTAAATGGAATTTAGATAAATTCACAATATATTCAGACATTTTCATGTAAACATCTTATGAACTGGTAAAGAAGCACCCAAAAATACAGATATCAAGAATGTAAAGCATAAAATTCATAAACCTGGGCTGGGGATTTAGCTCAGAGGTTCCAGCACCTGTCTTGCAAGCACAAGGGCCTGGGTTTGATCCCTGGTAATCACATACAACAATACTGGGTGTGAAGAGGCTCACTCACCAGCAGTCAGCACCACATACCACAGTGCCTGGCGTGGTGGCTCAAGCCTGTAATCCCAGCACTCAGGAGGCAGAGGCAGGAGGATTGCTATGAGTTACAGGCTCACCCAGGCTACATAGTGAGCTTAAGGCCAGCCTGAACTACCAAGCAAGACGCTGCTCAAAAAAAAATAAATCATAAACCTATCTAGTTTATATCACTAGAAGACTCCTTCCAATACCTTCAGAATGAATTCTCTCTACTGATAATAAATATGTAACATTTAAAATTTATTCAATGTCATAAAGCAAATCAGTCTAAATAATGTGAACAATTTAGTAGACATAAATGTGTTCTTCTTGAGGATAGAATCATTATTTTACCCCAGTACAATTTTTGTTATACACTGACTTCTTTATGGTCTCAATATCCCTCATATGGTTAAATCCAGTAAGCGCTATTTAATTTACTTCTCGCCTGATTTAGGAACATAGATCAATTATAGTCTTTCATAAAATATTTTCTTTTAACTTCTGTGAAAAATCAGTTTTGATTATTTTCTCTACTTCTCTGGATAATTCTTCATCTTTTTTGTGGGCTCTTTGTCATCCAAGCACATTTTATTTTCTATTTACATTTTTTATTTTATTGGTATATTATATATATATATATATATATATATATATATAGTGATCACATTCATCATAGGGAATTTGTACCTGTACATAATATATCTCCCTTCTTCAACACCTCTTTCCCCAAGAGAATTTTAAATACTGGTGGTTCTCAGGTGTCAGTCTTGATTAACTCTCTGAAAATTAGGTCATATTCTCCGTATTCTTTTTTTTTTTTTTTTTTTTTTTAGACAGGGTCTCGCTTTGCAGTTCAGGCTTGCCCTGAACTCATTATGTAGCCCAAGCAAGCTTCAAACTCACAGAAATCCTCCTGCCTCTGCCTCCCACGTGCTTCTGCCTTTCATTATCTGGGATTACAGGTCTGAGTCACCACACCTGGCATCTGTGGTATGTGGTTACTGGAAACTGAATCTGGGACCTTGTGCTTGCCAGGCAGGTGCTGGAACCATTAAGCTTAACCCTGGGTCCTCTCTGTATTCTTATTACTGTTGAACAGATTCATGTCTGGGCTAAACCAATACATTTAACTAGATATTTGACATCTTTATTAGATATCTCAGAAATTTCTAGACATACACAAAACAGAATGTCTATTTCCACTTAGACCAAGTCAACATGCTTCTTTACTCTCCTACAGGTCTGTGATGTGTCCTAGCACCTACTCATTTTTCTGAGGTAAGGAATCCAGAAGTCATTCTTGGAGCAACGTACTTCTTAAAGTAACCTTCTCTGCTCTCCATGCAATTTGTAGTCAAAGCCTGTTGATGCTATTTCCAAAAGATAGGTCAAACTCAAAATACTGTATTCAGTTGACTTCATCTGGAACTACTGCAACAGCGCTCTTTTTCTCTTCTCAAATCAAATTTTATTCCCAAACATAGGCCTGTTGTTTCCAAATTCATTCACATTTATACTTGATTGAATAAAGTTGAAACAATTTTTAATGCATATTTGGTTATTTTATTCTCCTGTTTAAATTCAATGGCTTCCCGTTTGTTTTAGGAAAAAGATAATAATCCTCCAAATGGCTTATCATGCACGACTTGCCTCCTCCTTACCTCCTGATTGCATTCATCATTATGCTGTAGCTATACTAGTATTTTACAGTTCCTTTCTGTCTGAGGGCCTTTACACATTCTGCTCTTGATCTTTGGTTTGCTCTTCATATGACTGTTTTCTTTTTTGTTGTGATTGTTGTTGTATTTGTTTGTTTTTTAATGTTTATTACTATATATTTGCCATCCATAATGATAACATTAACCAGAGGGAATTTGTACCTGTCATAATACGTCTTTTTTCCCATTCCTCATCCCCGTCCCTCAAAGCTACTTTTCTTCACTTGAAAATATTTGTTTATGCTTTATGCCTTTCATTATCTCTCTTGTAAATCCCTTTTCCCTTCTTTCCTGTCCCACTTCCCTTCTCTTATTCCGTAACCATTTGCACATGTTCTTCCTACTTCCCCAAAACTGTCCTCCATCTTTTCCTACTTACCTGCTGAATTTCTCATACAAGAGAAGCAGTGCAATATTAAACTTGTCTGTCTTATTTATTTCATATAACATAGTCTCAAGGTGCATCAATTTACCTAAAAATAACACAAGTTATTCCTTCACTATGGCAAAATAGTACTAATTTTTCTATAAATACTAAGTTTCCTTTGTCTATTCATCTGTTGATGGGCAGCTGAGCTGTTTCCAAAAGTTAACCATGATAAATTGTGCAACTATAAACATGGATATTCAAACATCACTGTGGTATGATGCTTTTAACTCTGTCAGGAAAACACCTAGAACAGGTACAGCTGGCTCAAATGGAACATAATTTTAGTTTCTTGAAAAATATCCACACTGATTTTCATAGTGATTCTACCAGTTACACTCCAAGCAACAGTGGAGTGACGTGCTTTTCCCAAACAGCCTTGCCAGCATTTGTTATTGGCTGATTTGTTGCTGATAGCCATTCTTTCTGGAGTGAGATAGAATCTGTGTTGTTTTAATTTGCATTTTTCATATCATTAGTGATGATGAACATTTTTCCATCTATTTATTTGTTGTTTGTACTTCATCATCCAACAAGTATCTATTCATTTCAGATGTCCACTTTCAGTCTGAGTTTTTAAATTTAGGCATCTGATATTTTTAAGTTCTTTGTATATTCCAGATGTTAGCCCTTTGTCTAAAGAGTAACTGGTAAGTTTTGCCCACTCTGTGGATTGTCTCTTTCCACTGCTGGTCATTTCTTTTGCTACAGAAAACACGTTTTAATTTGATATGATCCAAGTCGTTGATTCACTGTAGCATTAGAGTTTCATTCATAAAGTCTTTATCTATACCTATGTTTTCAAGGCTTTTACCTATTCTATTTTCCAGTTGATGAACTTTTGATCTTTGGTGCATTTCAATTTTAGTTCAGTACACAGTGAGAGATATGAGTCTCAGAGATAGTTCAGTCTTCAGCAAGTGCAAAGCCAGTTTTCTGAGCACAGTTTATCAAAGGGGCTATCATTATTTCCAGTGAAAGTGTTTGGCACCTTTGTCAAAGTTAAGGAAGCTGAACACGCTTGGGGTTGTCTCTTCATTTGTTCTGTTTCATTGATTCTTGGATCTGTTCTTTTTGCCAATACTAGGCTGTTTTTACTTTGATAGTCTCACAGTGTAACTTCAAATGTGTAATTGTGATGTTCCTTGCCTTACCCTTGCTGTCCATAATTGCTTTTGCTATCTTGGGTTTCTTTGGATTCCATATAAATTTTAGGATAGTTTTCTTTAGTTCTGTGCAGCACATTATTGGTATTTTGATTGGGATTGCATTAAATCTGTGTGATAGTTTTGGAGTATGCCCATTTCCATTATATTGGTTATACCTATCAAAGAACAGTGGATGCCTTTCCATTTGATGATATCCTCTTCAATCTCCTTTTCAGACTACTGTACTTTTCAGTGTCCAGGTTTTTCACTTCCTTCATTAGATTGATTCCTAAGTTTTTCATTTTGCTTGATGCTGTTATGAAAGGCTTTGTTACCTGATTTTCCTGCCAGTGAGTTTTTTGTTTCTTTGATATAGGCCTGCTATTGGTTTTTAAGTGATAATTTTGTATCCTAAATGCTACAGAATTTGGTTATTAATTCTATGGAGTCTTCTGATAGTGTTTTGGGGATAGTATGTATACAGGATCATGTTATCAGCAAATAATGATAATTAAAATTCTCCCTATCCTAACCATATTCCTTTTTCCCCTCTAGTTTAATTTCTCTACCTAATTTTTCCAGGACGATATTGAACATGAAAGGTGATAGTGGGCATCCTTGTCTTGTTCCTGATTTTAGGACGAAAACTTTCAAGTTTTGACCATGAAGTATGATGTGGACTATTGTTTTGTCAGAGATGACTTTTGTCAGATTGAGATAAAGATATATTCTATTTTAAAAGAATTTTTATCAAGAAACACTCTTTCCAATTTTGTGAAATGCTTTTTTCTGAGTCTGTTGAAATGATCATGTGGTTTTTGTCCTTGGTTCTGTTAATGTGTACTACATTTTTATTTGCATATGTTGAATCATCACTGCATCCTTGGTATCAGTCCTACTTGGTCATGCTGTATCAATTTGATTTGCTCCATTCTCTCTGACAGAATCTCACTGAGGATTTTTGCATCTATGTTTATTAGGAAGATTGGCCTGTAAGATCTCCTTTTCAGTTAGAGTCTTCTCTAGTTTTGGCACCAGGATAATGTGTGCTTTCAGGAATGAGTTTGTGAGTACTGTTTCCCTTTTAATTTTGTTAAAGACAATGAGGAATGGTGGCATTTGGCCTTATTTAAATTTCATGTAGAACTTAGCTGTTAATCCATCAGGACCTGGCCTTTTCTTTGGTGATAAGTTTTTATTTACATTTTCAGTTTTGTTGACTAAGTAGGTTATTTAGAATTTTTATATCTTCTTGATTCATCTTCATATGTACCTAGGAATCTGTCTTTTTTTTTTTTTCTTTCTGAGTTTTCCATCTTATTGGAGTACAGGTTCCCAAAGTAGATATTGATGATATTCTGAATTTCTGCAGGATACTTTGTGATGTCACACACTTCATTCTTAATTGTGTTGAATTAGGTGTGTTTTTAAAAAAATAAAGTTGGCTAAACGTTTGTCTGTGTTATTTAATCTATCACGACACCAGCTCTTCAGTTCATTGATTCCAATTCTTTGTATTGTTTTTGTAGTCTTAATTGCATTGATTTCTGATCTAATCTTTGCAATTTTTTTCCTTGTATGGTTTTTTAGTCTAACTTCCTCTTCTTTTTCTAGAAGCTTGAGGTTCAGAATTAGGTTAATGAGCTTGTGCTTTTGTTCCAATATGGAAAATCTGTGCTGTAAATTTTCTTTGTAGGGGTACTTTCAATGTATTCTGTAAGTACCAGTATGTTGTATCAGCATTATCTTTTAATTGTGTAAATTGTAATTTATTCTGTGGCTCATTAGCTGTTCAGGAGGACATTATTTAATTTCTATACATTTATTTGGATTTTGTGGTTTATTTTTCATATTCCATTGCATTATGGTCTAATAATATAATGCAATAATTTCAATTTCATTGCATTTACTTAGCCTGTTGTATATGCTAGTATGTAGTCTATGTTGGAGAAAGTCCTATGTACTGCTGAGAAAAATTTCCATTCTGTTGATGTTAGTTGGGACAGTTTTGTTAGTCCATTTGTTCAAAAGTTTTTTGTTTTTGTTTTTTTTTTTTTTGAGGCAGGGTCTCACTTTGTAGTTCAGGCTGGCCCTGAGCTCAGCCTCAAACTCACATCACAGCAATCCTCCTGCCTCTGTCTCCCAAGTGCTGGGATGAAAGGCGTGAGCCACCACGCACGGCACTGTGGTATGTGATACTGATTGCTGCTGGGGTGAGTCTCCACACCCAGTATTGTATGTGGTTAACTAGGGATCAAACCTGGGTCCTTGCAGTTGCAAGACAGGCACGGGAACCACTGGGCCAAATCCCCGGCCCTGTTCAAAAGTTTTGTTCAGGTCTGATATTCCTTTGTTTAGTTTTGTTTAGTTGACCTGTCTATTTGTGACAGTTCGAACTGATGTACCCAATTACAACTGTGTTGGTGCTTATCTAATTATATTCGTATCCATTAGTGTGTCTTATTCACTTCTTGAATGCAGTAGTATTTGACAATATATATTTATGGTTGCCATCCTTTCCTCTAGGATTGTTCCTTTAACAAGTATGCAGTAAACTTATTTGTTGCTTTTGATAAATTTTGACTTGAAATTCACTTTGTTTGTAAATAGAATAGCAACCCCTATCTTTTTCCAGGTTTTGTTGCACAGCATTTTGTTTTCCACCCCTTAATTTTAGTATATTAATTTCTTTTTGAGTTAAATATGTTTCTTGTATGGAGCATATTGTTGAATATTGTTGCTTTTTCTATTCTGTGAATCTGTTTCTGTTGATTGGCAAATTAAGACCATTTGTACTAATGATTATAACTGAAAGGTACTGAGTTATCCTTGTCTTATTATATTTCTGTTGTTGATTCCCTTTCTCTTTAATTGCTTGCCTTGGCTGGTAGATTGAATCTTTTGGGATTCTTGGAATTATTGTTTTTTTCCTAGAATATTCTCCAACATGTTTTGGAGTGCTGGTTTGGTGATCATAAATTTCTTTAGGTGTTCTTTATCTTGGAAGTATCTTATTACTCCATTAATTTTGAATGATAACTTTTCGGGGTATATCAATCTGCATTGGAGGTTGTTTTCTTGTAAGGCTGGATATTCCTAGATATTTGTAGATGTTTAAAGTTCTTATACTGATTTCTATGAATTCAACTTCTTTAGAGTCTCTGCATGACTGAAGTCACATGATGTGTGTCTTTCTGTGCCTGGCCTATGCTACTATAATGTCCTCTCAAGTTCATCCTTGTTGCTAAAAATGACAATATTTCAGTTTTAAGATAGTTATATTAATTTATCTTCCTATCAATAGTACATAAAGATACTTTGTCTCCACACTTCAAAAAGTTATCTCTCATATTTTTGATACCAGTTAATTTAGCAAGTGCAAAGTGATATTGCATTGTGGCTGTAATTAGTATTTTCCTGATGATCAATTATGATGAGAATTTTTAAAGCTCTTGTTGACCATTTGCATGTCTCTTTTTGAATCATGTCTATTTGGATTCTTTGCCCACTTTAATTTCTTGCATTGTACATATTACAACAAAGTTGCAGTAGAGTTCATGCTATTATCAGACTCCTCAAATTCTATTTTGCATTCAGTTTCTTCTCCGATCTGAACAGCAGTGGTAGAGCAGACAGGACCTCCTGTTGGTACAAGATCAGCCATTAGAGGAATAGATCTGCCAACCCCTATGGCTTGGCAGCTCTTGCAAAGAAGCCAGTCAATAAAATTCAGCATTTACAAAGCTGCTTTAATGAGTTTGATGTATCTTTCAAGATAGCTGCCTCATCACAGTGCAGGATGAGGGCAGGGTGGATAGAAGAAAGTTCAGAGACAGAGGCCATGGTGTGCACAAAGGGTGGGAATGACAATGCAAGATATGATACTAGCTGCTGGATGAAGTGGTGGCTTCACCCCAATGGAGCCTTAGTGTCCATGGAAGTACCAAGTACTACTAGTTTCTCAGTGTCATGTTTAGCTATAAACTCATTAGCAGGGTGATCCACTGATGAGTATCATTGCATCCAATCACCTCCTGAAAGCTGAAAGCCCCACTTGTGAGCACACATGGCTTTGGACTGACATTGATAAATGAACAGTAACATTCCACCACTGGCTCCTGAACAACTCATGTGAATTCCTTTATGCGAAGTGCATTTAGGCCATCTCTAATGTCTCTGAGATTTGAGGCAAACTCTTAACTGTTGGCCCCTTTAACAATAAAAATAAACACTCCTTACATACAAGACACAGGGTAAATATTTCCATTCAAAAATAGAGAAATAGGAGGAAAAAAGGAATGGGATCAAAGCAAGATCACTGAGTCAGGTTACATAAAAGGGCCAAATTATTAACATATACAAGGCATAGATGGATCAAAAAAACAAACAAGCAAACAAACAAAAATCTAACCAAATAAAATTAAATTTAACAAAAGAAAGTAGACTCAAAAGAGAACATGTTTTATTGAAATTCAAGGACACACAGGACAAAGTGGTGCTGCTTGAAATTAAGTGGCTGCCTCCAAGATGACTGTCTCTAACAGAACGAATGTGAACTTTCTGCAGTGATACAAGTGCTCTGTGTTTTGTTGTGGATAGTCATTTACCAAAATTCATCACACTGAATTTCTTAAGATCTCTGCTGTTATTACCTTTTGGAGGAGAAGGATAAAAGCATATAACAGTATAGAACTAGGCATTTTAGTATACCAATACAGAACTAGTACTTTGCATTTCACTTTCCAATAAGCCAAAGAGTACTTATTTATAGTAGATATAATCACAATAAAAAATTTATCTCAAGATCACAACTATGACATGTTTTTTTCAGTCACTGCTGAATATAATGTCCAGAGTTTTTTAAAAGTACAATCTTAAACTGAGATAAACTTCATTGGTTACATTAAATGAAAATGAAACTAATTTAATAGCTTACAAAGATGATTTTGTTTTATGTAAATTACATCTCAAATTAAATGCTGTCCCGATTATTGCCCAATGTAGCCTTGTGAAGTATAAATTTTGAGAAAAAAATATTCTTAGAGTTTGTACAAGTACTATCATTATACATACCAGTCACACAGATGCTGAGTAAATAAATTTTTCCAAAGAATAAGTGATCTTCTGGACATTGGAAGAAAAAAGTTCAAAAGAGAAGCTGTCCATTGATGAATGCTGAATGGCAATTGCTTTCTTCCCAGTTGCTCCAACTGCCTTGAGGCTGTATGTTTAGAGCTCAGAATATATGTCAGGGATGTCCTTGACACAGTTCTGAAGATCTCCATAGCTACTTTGGCAAGAGGAATGTTTTAGTGTCTTTTCTTCTTTCTTTTTAAATTAAGCTGTTAGCTTTAAGCCTCCAGGTAGAAGTACAGTAAGTGGATAACTAATAGAAATATTTAAAATGACGACCAGACAGCAGTATTCATGAAGCAACACAATGGAATAACAGAGAAAAATCTGCCTTGTTGGGATAAGCTTTTGTAAGGGTATGAATGGCATGTAACTTCACAGGTTCACCAAGGACGGGCATTTTTCATTTATCTCACGTAGCGTGTCAGCTGTCACAAGTCTAGGTGCACATATGTTAAATGGTTCATGCATGCTGTGATGTAAAGTTGTTCTTCATGGGGTTATATCAGTTGTCACTATGTACAGTGATGTTTCTACAATTACATAGCTTTAAAGAAAAGAGAAAAAAATGATATTCATTCTCCTAGATATTGCATTGCTTTGTACCCTGCTCACTGACTCATGCATCTACTGGAAGTAGGGGACCTCCAACGTCACACCACGAAATATGTGAAGATCAGGGAGAGTGAGGCATCAGGGATAGGACCACTGCAGGGAAAATCTTGAATTTTGAATAAAGTGTCTAGGAATCCTGTTTGTGCAGTACGAGTATGAGAGCATATTGCCCCTCTGAACCACCTTGATGATTTATCAAAGTAAACCATGACTCTGAGGACATTATTGTTTGGAATATGAAATTTTGACTGAACTACAAATCCTTCTTGCTTCACTTTTATTTACAGATATGCAGACAACTGAGGTCTAAACATTATTGGATCCATAATGAGGTTGCTATTTTCTCTCATTTTAAATTTTAAAATGTACTTGAAACTCCAAGACATCTCTCTTTTGTTAAAGGAAGAAGGATTCTGATTATTTGGAAATGTAAATAATTCTGTTCTTTAATTTATTCACAAGCCAGAACATACAGTCTCTGGAGTAATAGGATTTCTATATTTTGTAGCTTTGGTTGGAGTACATTGCAGAACATGGAAACTTGATATCACAGATCCTTACTACTAAGCTTAAACTTTAATCTTATTGACAATACATAGCTGACCTCAAATAAAAGCTGCATAAGGGAGGGGAATTGGTAAGTGTTTGAAAAGTTACCATCATAGGGCAAGAAGAATGGCATGATGTTTTTGGCTTTACATATAATCAGCATTTTCAGGTTAAAGTTATTCACTATGCAAAATTCCTACTCAGTGTACAGAACCTTTGCATCAGACTTTACATACAATCTCTGCTCTTTCTTGAGTGATGAATTCTCCTACTTCTTTAACTCCTGGCCAACCCCAATTGACATTTTAAGGTCAGATTAAGTACGAGATTGCAAAGATATCAACATAAATTGAATAGCAAAGAGTATGGATTCAAAATTTTCATAATCAAACTAATATGTAGCCCAGTCTTTCCCCAAAAGTTGTCAGTATGCCCACGGCTAATCTAGTTTCCTTTCTACTTTGATTACTGTACTTTCTGGGGCTGTCAGAAATCTGATAGGTTTGATCTCCTTGGGAAATTAGAACAGGCACGTGTGTTCTTCAGCTTTCTAAACTTGTATTTTAACCCACTGAATGAAAGAAGACATTATAGGTCTAACCTTTGCAATATGAAATCTTGATCATCCTGTCCCAAGGTCGAGATAGTGACCTATGTCATATCACAAGGTAGGACAAAGAGAGAGGAAACAATGAGTGATGTGGTGATTCTTATACAGTATCATCCAAGCTCTCCAAATGCAATGAAAGAGAATTTTAAGTATTCTTTGGAAAGCTCACTTAGTACTGTGATTGCCAGTGCCTGTCTCAGTGGTTTTTCTCAAAGAACATGTATCCTGGAAGCTGTACCAAGAAAGAAATATCAGGTGAATCCGCTACCCAGGAGCATAGAAATATTGTAGGAAGCAAGGGAGTAGCCATAATTCAGAGGAGCCTGTTAACATCTCATTCTTATAGGTGAAAGTCTTGGAAACTATGGTACACCATACTGCTGGAAAGCCAGTTAGAGAATCTGATAAAAATCACAGAGTCTTAATGACCTATTACCAGGGAGAGAGCGTCATGCATAGGAACCATAACCAGAATGTCTTTTTTGTAAGATTATTCATAAGATTATTATATATGTGCTGGCAAAGCCAGCAAATACCTATGATTATAAAATGGCTTTGAATTAAGTGACTGGTTTTCTTTGGCATAATAACATATGTTGTCACTTTCCCTCATAGATAGATTTGCTTTTAATGGGTCAACCAGTAAAGTTTGGAAGGATAAAGAAAAATAACAATTTTTTAGCCATTCAATTGGAATTCACTTGGAGTTACAAGCCCTGAGCTTTAGCTTTGAAAGAAGGCTAACCAAGTTATAATATCCTTAAGTTTTAACTCATATCTTAGAGTTCAGTTAAATCTGAAGCTAGAAGGCTCTACAAAAATGGATATGTCATGAAATTACAAAATGGACTTATGATTGTCTCTTTCTCTTAGTTTTTAAGCTTTTTTTATTGAAATGAACTTCTGCCGTGCAACAGCTGCATTCTGATGTTCAGCTTCGTGTTATAAAAAGCAGTAGAGTACATGATAGCTGCTGTTAGAGAAATTCACTTTGATAAATGTAGGAGCCACTGATGTGATTTTAATGGAAATCGACAGATTTCCAGAGTTTGAAGTCTTGCCTCATATCTAATAGGATGTGTGGAGAAATAAGGATCCATGACACAAGAACAATATTGTGTTCTTTTAAAAATTTTAGTCAACATTTTCATATAATACTTTTGTTCAAATACAAGCCAGAGTATGTTCTGCAACTGTGAGATAAACCATTTCCCACTATCCATGTGATATATTTTACAACTCTAAATAGTCTAATTTCTGTAATAATGTCCCTGTAAAGAGTATGGGTAAAGATGAAAAGGCTGACCTTATCATAAAACTAACCTTTGGGGAGACCAGGGGTTTAGCTTAGTGGTTCCGGCACCTGTCTTGCAAGTTAGGCATGGTGGCGAGCACCTGTAATCCCAGCACTCGGGTGACAGAGGCAGGAGGATTGCTGTGATGTTTGAGGCTGAGCTCAGGGCCAGCCTGAACTACAAAGTGAGACCCTGTCTCAAAAAGAAAAAACAAACAAACAAACAAATAAACAAAAACAAAAACAAAAAGACTAGCCTTTGGATTTGTTCGATTTTAAGTTGTCCATGGTAATGAAGGCTTGGGTAAAGTTTGAACCACTACAGAAGTTGAATGTCTGGGCATTTCTGAGTTCTTAGAATGTGAATAACTTTGATCTCTATGGAGAGCTGTTATTTTCTGCTTTTGTTTGTGAAAAATCATGTGTGTTCTTTTCATAGCATATCAGAAAATATATATCTGAATACTAAAGTTATTTTAATACTTTCTGGATTTCTGTCTTAAGGCACAAATAGTCAGTTATTAACCTATGGTTATGTAGGTGGGAAGTTAAATTTAAGATTCATTTTAAAAATATATCCATATAACTATAATATCAACATAACTATAATATGAACATCAAGTGCAACTTATCTTTTCCCTAGTTCTAAAGCCTAAATAAGATTGTCTCTATGTCTGAATAGAGGTGGAATAAAAGTGAGGTATTGGCTATTCAAAAGGAATTATAAACAATGTGACAAGAGAGGAATGATAAATCTGACTGAAGAGAGGGACTAAGAAGCTCTAATGGAAAGAAATGAGGATTGGTAACCAAGGGATAGTTTCCTTTTATTTTTAATACTTGATCTGCTCCCTCAACCGTCACTGCTTCTTTCCCCTCTACTCTAGACCTTACTGACACATACCCAACTCAAATGGCTCATGGAGGGATTCAAGGCTGTGGGGGATGGGTGCACATATTCCAGTCAGATAAACTTAAAAAAGAAAGAAACTTCCTAGATGAGACAGAAAGTGAGTTCTTTTGACACATATCTGGTAAGTTATTGAGTTACAAACAGGGAACTGCCTCTAATTCCATCTCAAGCATTTTGTTATTGAGCATTCCCATTTTCTCTTTAAAATTAAAGTCCCTCACAAAGAACCATTATTGTAACTTTCTCCTTCAAATAAATTGACTTTAATGCACTAAACTGCCAAAAACCTCATATTTTTGAAGTTACTTGCATTTTCCTTTTACAAAATATACTTATTACATGAGAATAAATCTAAACTGCTTCTTAGTTTTTCTTTTGTGTGAACTCTAGACATCTAGAATTAGTCATTTTTATTTGGTGGCTATAAATTTTCAACTTCTCCTCTAGGAGGAGTCAATTATATTAAGTGAAAAATTTTTAGTTTCCTTAAACAGTCAACTATTACAACAGTGTGATGTATAACAAGCAGCCACAGAAGTCACGGTGGCACATGATGATAAACATTTGTACCTCAAATTCTTCAACATATCAAGTGACTCATTTAAGGTAAATGAGTGACTCATTTAAAGTAAGCTTTGCTTTGTGGTTTATCTGACACAGCTGTTTTTAATACATCTTTCATTTCCCACATGACATTAGCAGCTTTCCCGGTCATGTTTTCTCCTGGTGATAGTAGTGGTAACAGAAAGTAACCCTAATCACAGAAGATAATGTCGACCTCTGAACCCATTTCTGCTGCCATACCTTTCTCTGAAATAAATCATGTGATCGAACCTCAAACCCTGAAGTGGATAAATCAGCTTCGTATCCATCAAGAAGAACTATAGAGTCACATGGAACATGGCCTGGAATCAGAGAGGAAATAATTGGGGCTACTATTATAATTGACTGGCTCTTGTAAACTTGAATGTGACATTTCTTATTCTTTTTCTTGTGTAAATGCATAAACAAATATATATATTAATACATACACAAGATTCTTCATATGTGGACCGGTAATTTTTCTTAACTAAATATTTAATTTTGAGATGAAACTAACTGATAAGGAAAGAATGTAACAGCAGAGACATTCATTGTAGAACTGCTCAGGATTCTCTGTCTCTCTCTATCTCTGTCTGTCTGACTGTCTCTCTCTCTCTCTCTCTCTCTCTCTCTCTCATACACACAACTTTCTTTGAAGTTGTAATGTATAAAAATAGGACATTTAAAGATGTTCAAATGACCTGCCTGGGTAAGACATTTTAGAGGAGTTTCTTTGAATATATCAGTCATATAGATAATCCTTATTTCTTTGTATCAGAAAGAAGTCATAAAATGAGTTTTAGTTATTGTAGAGATGGCATTGGGAAATGGCCTCAAATAAATCAGAACCTTAGAGGAAGAAAAGCCCACACACGCAGGCATATCTTTCTCAGAATCCTGTGTATTGTAGAGAGATAGATAAGTAAATGCCTCTCAACAATCCAGCCTTGCTCGGGTACCTGAGTCACTTTGAACATCACCAGTGTGAGTGACACTTCCAAGCTGTCGGAGCTCAGATAAATCACCAGGCCTCACAGCTGTGAGTCTCCCAACAGGTTCTGCAGTGCAGCCAAATCCTACTGCCCTCATCAGCCAATCACAGAAGGCAGAAGTTTCTCTTCAAATCATTTTTCTCTCTTTCAGCGCTGACCTTCAACCATTACTTTTTAAATCTTTCCATGCATCTTTCTATTTTATAGACCCTTTTTTCTTGCCTGGACTCTCATTTCTATCTCTTGAGGTTTGGGAGAAATATCCTCAAAAAAGTCTTTTTTTATCTCCATAATTCTTTAATACACTCTGTATGTTATGCCCAGAGGCTAATAAACTCCACGTTCCCAAACCACATATACACATGTAATTCCAAACCTGTCATGATTTTGTATATCCTTGCTTCATTCTGGATTCTCCTTTTCTGCCCAGATGAATCTCTGAACCTCTCAGTCCTTCCAAAGCTACTCAAGAGTATCACGTGAGCAGCCTGAACTGCGAGTTCTTGTAGAAAGAATTTTCTTGTAGAAATTCCAGGTATCAGCAATAAAAGCCCGAAGTCAGTTCCAGACAAACATGGGTGGTTACTCACCCTGACTCATATTCATATATTGTCACATAATATATTGGATGAATAATTATTTGAGTACCTAATATGTGCCTGGATACTGTAGACTCAGGAGAATAAAGAGACAAGGAATATACTTACAGGTCTCAATTGTACTAAAAGAAGGTAGCTGTAAAACAAAATCAGTATCCATAGTGATGCCTACTGGGAAGAAAAATGGAATGAAAGAGAGAAGTTGATAAATGAGTAATGTGTTTTCAGGTAAAGACTATTTAATAAGGCAGTAAATGTATGTTCAACAGCAGACATTTTGAATATTTCCTCATGTTTCCTGGAATATTGAATTCATTCATTCTTGCATTAATTCATGCATTAATATCACAAGTGGTAATTCAATGCCTATATGCAATGGATATGGTTTTATATATTGGTGATAAAAGAATGAATGAAACTCCCATATTCTCCACTGTCACGGTTCTTAAGGTAGGAAACATGAAAAAGTTGAGCCAGCATTCACATAAATACATTTATAACTGTAGAGTATAAGTACTTAGAAGGAACTGAATGGAGTGTATGGATATTTTTAAACAGGTTATATTCTTGATGCAGGTTTGAAGAAAGTGTTCAGGAAAATTGACATGAGAGTCCCAAAAGCCTATTGTAATTATCTAGTGAAGAAAGATTTTGGAAGGAAAACATTTTTGCATGGTGGAAGCACATATAAAGCTCTAAGGAAGGGAAATAAAAGCTTATTTTGGGACAGAAAGAAAGTGCATTTATCTGGGACACCAGGGATGACACTGGTGGTCAGTGATGAGAGTTGAGGGGAGGATGGAGGATGGATCAGGATGTTCTCTGTGGCCCGAGACGCTTGATCTTGGCTGCACGTTGCAATCACTTACAGTCAGAACATCCGGGTGCCTGGTTTCCTCCCCAGAGATTCTGCTTTGGCCCAGAGAGTGGGTCTTCAACTCCTAAGTCCCCAGGCAATTTGAATGCACAGCCAAATTTGAAATCCATTGTTACAGACTAAGACATGTTAAGTATCTTCCCTCAAGTATGACCTTTTAGCTATTGCCTCAGACTAGAAAGAACTTCACCCCAGATTTTACACACTGCAATTCTCTAAATATTTCTCAAGCTCAAATGCTATCTTTTCTTTGAGGTTTTTCCTCCTATCTCAGCTCCCATTCCTCTTTCCTCTTTGATGTTTTGTTTAGAGACAACATTAAAGATCATCAGAAACTAATGTTCTCATTAGCTTTCCAGCCAACTTTGAAGTGGCTGCCCCACCCACCAACTGCCTTGTTCCTCCCTGCTTCATTTCCATCCTCATTCCCGACCCTCACGAACTTAGCACAGAGGTGGCCTAAGTGGGTATTAGGTATGTGCTTATCAAATTGAAAAGACAACCACCTTAAGATGAAACAAATGTACAAAATAGTGCAGCATCTCTAAATCCTGGATTTGTATTCATGAGGGTGAATAAACTTACATCTAGTCACATTACTTAGCTGTCTCTGAGATAAGGACAGGCAGAAGTAATTGTCATTTTTGATTTAGTGTTCTAAGCTGATATGAAAAGAGATGGTGTTCTGCAGGCTCTTAATTTGATCTTATTTTAATGGGTTTATTTTCCCATTATAAATTTTGAAAAGTTAGGAATAAACATGCTCAACTCTTCTGTATTCATATTTTTCTCGTGAAGCAAACATATAAATAGTGTTGATTTGCTTTGGATGTTTCTGAAATCAGTTTTAGTTAGTGCCTCTGATCTTGTTAAAGGCAGAATTCATTTTTTTATTTTTAATCAAAAATTCTGAGGCTAATAATTTAGCTCAGTGGTTCTGGCGCCTGCCTTGCAAGGACGAGGGCCCTGGTTCAGTCCTCAACAACCGCATAAACCAATACTGGAAGTGGTAACTCATGCCCACCAGCAATCAGTACCACATACCACGGTGCCAGGTGTGGTGGCTCATGCCTTAATCCCAGCACTTGGGAAGCAGAGGCAGGAGGATTACTGTAAATTTGAGGCTGAGCTCAGGGCCAGCCTGAACTACAAAGCGAGACCTTGTCTCAAAAAAAAAAAAAAAAAAAAAAAAAAAAAAAAAAAAAAAAAAAAAAAAGCATTCTGTCTTTGATAATGAGTTATCAAAGGAACAGATAAAAACTCAACTATCCCAATGGAATTTCCCTAGCTTACATTACAGAAATTGCCCAGCATCAGGCCAGGTTATTTGTTGTGCCTTTCTTTATGAGCTTTACATTTTTGTTCTTGTCCCTGTTGTTGAAAATGCCCAAAATTAAATCTCAGGTATTTTATATCAAAATTCCTGGATGAAATTAAAGACATATCATTTACTCAGTAAGTACAAATATAGAGTAGGGTGGGGAAGCAAAAATATGTCCATGGTGAAACTCCTACATCAATCTGATTTCCTTTGATGGGATATAGTAGAAAATAAACTAATAGATTTAAGGGAATATTTCATTTCACTGACCAAAAAGACTAGAAGTGGAGAAGTTCTAGGATGCTTTAATTCAGAAGCTCAATGACTCTTTGAAGTACACAGAGTTTCCGATTTCTGTTTGTTAGTCTTTCTGTTTCAAGGAGCCCTTCAGGCTACTTCCCCTCATAATATTAAGGTGGGGATTTGCCGTATGCCATCCTTCTGACTTTACATATGTTATGCAAATATTTATGGGAAGAAATTGTACATAACAATCATAGAAACTTCAGTTGAAAGTGAGGGAGTGACTAGAAGTAATAACAAAAGAATAGATAAGGCAGTCAGTTCACGTAGCTCTAAAGTTCAGGCATGAGTTTCTGGCGCTGCTGGACCTGGGCTTTGAAAATCTGCCTCTCTCCTGCTTTCATCTCTGTTTGTGTCAACTCACCCTGTGCCTTGGCAAAATGATCAGGGCTCATCTCAGGCTTAACTCGGCCTCGCTGTGCAGCAGCGCATAAACTAGAATGCTGCTGATACAGATAAGATGCAGTGGAAAATCTAAATATTTAAAATCTGGTTTTAAGAAATGTGTTGCACCTTCAGATAAGCTAGTTAACATATGTCCTTCTTCCTTAAAAAATTTATATATAGTAGATCATGTTTCCCTTTTTTGGTAATGTTATAAAAAATACTAAGTCAAATTTTAACTTCACAGCAGATCATACATTGCCCTTTTTTTGTCACTCTGATTTGTTCATATTATTTTTGGTTATGTTGCAATGTTTTAAACTTTCCTTTTAAAGAAATTTAGAGTTTGATAAGAAAATGTCAGGAAGAGAACCCAGATATTCTGTATATCCTTTCCTTAGTCCCTCCATGGATCAATAGTTTGCTCTTTTTTATTGCTCAGTAGTTATTCTGTGGTCTTCGCATATCTCGTATTATTTAACCATTTTATTTCTTCAACAACATCTGAGTTGACTCCAGATCTTCTTGGTTACAAGTAAAACAGTAAAGCTGCTATAAGTGTTACATTTTTCCAGTGACTTTACTTTTAATTGACACAACTGTGCATATTTACAGTGTGCAATATGATATTTTGAAGCATGTGTACAGCATAGAATAGCTAAATCAAGCTAATTAGCATATATATGCCACCTCATACATATCATTTTCATGACATGAACACAAAATCTATTCTCTTAGCAAGTTTACAGTACGTTGTTTTAAACTATGGCTAGTGTATTACACAGAAGCTCCCTTGAGTTTATTTCTTCTTTCTAAAAGAAATTTTATATCCTTTGATTAATATCACCTCAAATCTCTCCTACTTCCAGCCTCTGTTAACTATCATTTTACTCTCTGTCTATATGAGTTTAAATATTTTAGATTCTACATATAAATGAGGTCATGTGCTACCTGTCTTTCTGCACTTAGGTTATTTCGTTCAATGTCCTCCAGGTTCATTCATATTGCAAATAACAGAATACTTTTCTTTGTTAAGGCTTACCCACATTCCATTATATAAATATTCCATATAAACATAATTTTTCATTTCTCTGGCATCAGTATAAGGGAGTTCAAGTTAGGATCATGTGATAGCTCCATATTTAGATTTCAGAGGGAAATTCTAAAGTATGCTCTAGAGTAGTTAGAGCATCTCATATTCCCCAAGTCAGTGTATGAGGGATCCAGTTTCTCCACATTGGCCAACATTTAGTGATGTGAAATATATATGTTTAGTCCTATTAGGTAACCCTAGGGCCTTTAAATTGAGTTTCATCTCCAGGTCTTGAGTATTTTTTTTTAAAGTTTTATAAGTCTACAATCTTAGTTGTGTATTCTGACATATTTTCCATAAAATAATGTGTATCTTGTGTTGAGGTCTTCCTCCCTCTCTTCCTCCTTCCCCCTTCCTTTCTCCCTCCCTCACTTCCTTCCTTCTTTCCTTCTGCTATTTGTTATTCAGGTATATATTTGCTCCAATGTCATTTGTTATAAATAATATTTCTTACTTTGTTGAGTTTCTCTTCCTTCTTTATGAAAAACTCAATTCATTGTATTTGTTTTGGTCTATTTCTGGGTTCTCTATTATTTTACATCAACATTATGATCTATAACATTGAGTCATGATTACCACAGTTATGTAAGACCTCATTATTCTGTCATTTTCCCCTCTTTTTCAAAATGTTTTAAGCATTTTTGCACCTTGGCCTTTCCATATAAATTTTAGAACTTTCTCATTTATTTCTATAAAAAACTTTCTGTGAGTTGGGTAGGTATTTTAAAATTTTGAGTAAAACTGATAATTTTGCTGAACATTCCAGTCTTTGACAATGATGTTTCTATTTATTTAGATTTTTAAATATATTTTCTCTACATTATTTAGTTCTGTACAAGTTTTGTTATATTTTCCCTTAATATTTCTCTTTTAAAAGGTGTTATAAATATTCCTATATTTTATTTATTTTTTAAAGTTCAACTTATTTTGCTAATACATATTTTTAGTATATAACGTTTACATTCACCTTAGGGAGTAGGTACATGTCATTCACATATTCTAATTTTATCTGTTTTCCTTATCCTCCCCTTCCTCCTTCCTATATTTTTTATCTCAACGTTTAAGTTGTTGCTAATATATAGAAATGGAGTTTATTTTTATTTTTCTATCCTTATCATATATCTTATGCATTATAGAACAGGGTTTTTAGTTAAAAGAGTTTTTTTCTTTTGGTCATGTTAGAATCTTGGTGATTTTCTACCTAGATAAACATACTGTCTACAGTTTTATTTCTTCTTTTACATTCTGTGATCTTTAGACTTTATTTTGGAGGGGGGCTAAAAGTCTTAATTAGAACTTCCAGCAGAGTGTTGATTCGAAGTTATAAGAGTATGTATTTTTGCTTTGTTCCTGATCTTGAGGGAGAATATTAAGATTTGTTAAGCATAAAAGGTGACGTTTGCTGCAGCTTTTTGAAGATCTTCATTGTCAAGGTGGGAATTTTTTGTTTACTCACACAGAGCTTTGGAGTATTCCAATTTTTTTTTTATTGATAGGACTATGTGATTTTTTCTGTTAGCATGTTAGATTACATTAAGTTTTCCTCACACATTGTACCACTCTTATACCCCCAAAATAAACTAGAGTTGGCCATAGTATGTAACATCTTTTATATGTTTATGAATCTCATTCTCTTGTACTCCATTCCTTTTATATATTTCTGAATTTCTATTCACTAAAATTTATTGAAAATCTATGCATCTATTTTTAGAAAAACATGTTAGGCTGTATTTTCCTTTTTCTTAAGTCAACTTTCTTTGATTTTGATATCCAGGTAACAGTAGTGCCAAAAAAAATGAATTCAGAAGTAATACAGTGCGTTGTTATATTTTGGAAGAAAATATACAAATTTGGTATCAATTATTATTTTTTTAAAATTATCTTTATTGGTACATTAAATATACACATCATGATTGCACTCCATAATGGGGATTTGTACCAGTATAAGACACAACTTAATTCTCATTTTTTCCCATAGCCCCACCCACCCTACCACCCCCCCATATATATAAAATTTGTTTCCTTACTTTTTTGTTACAATCTCAACATTGTCCCC
>PVIR01018872.1:5160-32789 GCA_004026965.1 Petromus typicus | reverse complement strand
GGGATTGGTTTAATGTTTATAGTCCTTTGTTTCTTTATAACCTAGATGATGGTTTTTATCCCTAATATTTCTCTCTCTAGTTTTAGAAAAATAGTCTTCATAATGTAAGCACTAAATCCTGCTTAATCTACAATGGATTAAAGTTACTTTACCAAGTAATTAAATGGCAGAAACTAGATGTTATGTGCTTCATATGTCTATATTTACTTACTGACCAGTATTCTAATTTGAGTGATTAACATGGTGTTCAGAGATGGATTTGCCATTATTAAACTTCCTGAATTAAAAATATGGCCATATGTATGTGGTGCATTTTCTTCAACTAGGCCTCATATCTCTTACTGGATTTTCAAAAACATGTTTGACTTAATAAAGGATAAAAATCACTGTCTTAATTATTCTGATTCTTTGGCATTAAATAACCAATTTTGTATAATTTTCTCCTTGACATATTTAATGAAGAAAATTATAGTACTAAGTAAAATCTAAATATAGGGAATAAAGTATGATAGGTCTTGTTTTATTTTTTTTCAAATTACATAGTATTGCCTTTCTCAGCCAGCATATATGTTCAGATTATAAGTGATACCGGTAAAGAAGATAGATTTAATTTTTAAATAGGGTAGCAGTGTATTTACAAATTAAAATTCAATGATGGGGGAGGGGATTTAGCTCAGTGGTTCTGAGGCCTGCCTTGCAAGCACAAGGGCCTGGGTTCGTTCCTGTAACCACATACAACAATGCCAGGTGTGGGGACTCATGGAGCCAGCAATCAGAACCACATACCACAGTGCCAGGCCTGGTGGCTCATGCCTGTAGTCACAGCACTTGGAAGACAGAGGTAAGAGGATTGCTGTGAGTTCAAGCCTGAGCTCAGGGCCAGCCTGAATCACAAGGTGAGACCCTGTCTCAAAATAAATAAATAAATAAATAAAATTCAATGAAAATAGGATTATGGAAATTTATCTTGGTTGGGTCAGAGACAGTATTTTGAATATGATTAGTTCATTTTTAATTGCATATAATTAATATATTTTTCTTTGTTGTATTTGTTTTTTATACCTCCCATATAACAACTTCCTCCAGAGTAGATACACTTATCTCTTCTATCTGCTTTAAAGTGTTCTTAGACATTCTTACAGAAACCTAGTAGCAATGCTAGTTCACACACACAAAAAATGTTATGTATAAATACTTTTTTTGTGCTACATATTAAATGCCCTTTATCTAAAATACTTGAGACCAAAAATATTTCAGATTTTTTTTCAATTTTGGAATATTTGAGATATCTTGGGAGTAAGATTCAAGTAAAAATGCAGAATTTACATTTCATATATACCTGATACACATACTTCATGGTAATATTATTCAAATTTTTAATAATTTTGTGTTTGCACCCCATTACATGAAGTCAGATGTATAATTTTTCACCTTTGGCATCACGTCAGGAAAAACGTTTTGAATTTGGGGTCATTTCATATTTTGAATTTCATATAAAGAATGCTCAGGTTGTATTCATTCTTTACAGAAAAGATTTTGAAATGTTACATGAAAATTTGATAAAATTTAGCCATAACACAACTTTAAGCTGTTAAACTCTATAGAGTTGTTCTAGATTCAAAGTACAAAACCAAATCATTTAAACGTCTTTCTAATATACATTAAAATAGTATTTGTTATTCTGCATCTTCAAAGTAAGTCACTCAGCATTTTATGCATTTTTAAGCCTGGTCTTGCTCTTTTGGTGAAATTTTGAGTTTTGTCAGTTGGTGGCACTGCTAGTTAATTTTTCACCACATAGTAAAATTGACACATAGAACACTTTTACAGTGACAGTTATAAATGTTTTGTGGAGATATAAGCAATGTATCCCTTAAATTTGTGAACCTTGTGAGAAAATGGCTAGGAAAAAAGCTTCTAGGCCATTTTTAAAAACTGACTTATGAAATTTTCCTGTTGGAAATTTCTGTATTTAAAATTTGATTGAATTTTGAAAACCTGTGCTTAGAAGGACATATATATTCTAGACTACATTAAGTATCTCATTTCCAGCATACAGTGGTACCTCAGTTCATAAATTTAATTATTTCCACAATTCTGAAAAAATATGACCACTTTCATATGCATGCCCCATGCAGAGTTTGCAAACTAAAACAAATTTTTACCAAGCGCTGTTTGAGAACCTAATTATTTGTAAACAAAAATATCGTGAACTGATATAGCCCTGTATTTCACCACCTGCTTGAAAAATGAGTCTCTCTTGAAACACTACTCTGTGAGTGTTCTTATTAGTCTCCCAGCTTCCTTTGCAGTCATTGCCTCTGGTTTTCGTATTGTTTAGTTTTACCTCACTTCATTTATCATACATTTCTTGTATTTCTCTATAACATATTGATTAATTTATGCATATCCCTTTGAGAAGTGCTTTGAGAAGAAATGGGTGTTTAATATCTAGAATTGTGTTTGACATTAATAGGCACTTACTATGTCTTTTAATTTGTTGGTAAATTAATTTTTATTAAATATTGTGAATTTATTTTCTTATAAAAATTGGACAAATTATTTCTTTAATAGAATTGGCATAGTACAGTTGGAGTTTTATAAATGTTATTCATTTCAGAACAATATATTACTGAGTTTCATCAATGTCCCTATTATAAATATCTGCCAGATATTTTTAGAAAGTACTTCTAGTTTTAGAAATAACTTACTTTATATATCGTAAAAGTAGATGCTACTGTTCCGAAACTTAGAATTTATTTTATTTGTTTAGAATTTATGAAACCTTTAGATATAACATCAAATGTAGTAAAAGTGTCATAAGAGCTTATCGAACTATTTCAAATTTTGAGAATACATAAACTCTAGAAATTTTAAGGAATTTTTAATAGTCACATCTTAAATATCAGTATACTTTTTCAAAAATGATCAGCTGTGGGATTAAAGCAATATTTCCATCATTTTTTAGACAAAATAGGTGCTGGTATAGAAGTAAAGTGTAGATGCCTAAATAATACACCACATTACTACTTTATTCCTTTTTTTAAAAATTATCTTTATTGTTACATTATGAATACACATGATAATCGCATTCAGCATTAAGAGTTTGTATCAGAATATGACATGACTTGATTCTCATTTTTTCCCTTTTCCTCCGCCCTTCATCCTCCCGCCCCCTATACACACAATCTTTGTTTTCTTTTTTCTTTATTATTACCACATTCGTTTTCCCCTTGTTATTTACCCTTACGCTCTTTTACTACTTTATTCTTAGAAGATGCTAAATAAATATGTTTGTAATGTACACTCCTCAGAAATTCTCATTTATTGTTTCTTTCAGTTTTTAGTTTTTATTACAATATGTTTACATGATCACATTTTTATTGAAAGTTGGAACATGTACATAGGATATCAATTCTTTTTTCATCCCCTTTCTCTCCCTTCCTGCCACCCTCCCTCAATATCTTAATTCTCTTTCCATTTGCAAAGGATCTCCCACCTTTCTGTGTTTTATTTTGCTTAGTTATTGATTTGAGAAAAGCAGAAAAAGGGAACAGACTTGTTACTGTGTAACTATGAGCATATTTATAAATACCATTGTCTCATATTTATTAATAAGTTTGGAATCTTCAGATTGTTTAGACTCTAAATAGAAGGATTAAAAATATATATATAAATGTAATATATTTTCAGTGAAGTAAATCTTATTACCTGTACCTGTAATTCTTTGCATCCTCATGCATATTGATATTTTTATAGCAAGACTTTTATGTTGAGTAATTTATATTCATATTTTAAGGTGATTTTGGTAAAACTTCCAGAAATTGTAGAGTGGGTTTAGTTGTTTTTTAAATGTAAAATTAATATTTCTCTTGTCACCAAATGTTGTAATTAATTGAAATTAAAATGAGATGGCCAAACGTGAATAGAGGACTCCTTTGTAAGACCATTTTATAAAACTTTGATAATGCAATGGCATTACTTAGGACTATATGACCCATGATTATGTTTACATGTGATGCCGTAGGTTTTTCTCTCCATTCACTGCTTTATCCCTAGCATTTGTCACACTAACAATAACTGAGAAATGAGAAAACTACTGGTATATAGAGTACATAATGTGATCTTGTAGCTTTTTATTTCTTCATGCAAATTGATTAAATTCTTTATTATAGTTGGTGGCTAAAGGTATAAAGAGTTCTGATGTTTCTTCACTTTTGGGACAACAAGAAACAGGTGGCTCCCCATCAAAGCAACAGATAAGATCTGTTATTTCTGTGACATCAGCTTTGAAAGAAGTTGGCATGGTAAGTATTGTAACATTTCCAAGTCTTCAGAGTTACACATTCCTTGAAATAAATGTAACAACATCGGATTAATTTCTAATGTTTCCTTTGATTTTTACAGGGGAAAAATTACTTCTCAATATTTTTTGAGTTTATGCAGAATGTGAGCCTTTCTGGTCAGATTTTATTTCCAGGACTACATAATAGATAATTATACAGTCACTCTTCTATTTCTAAAAGTTTCACATCTCTAGAGTCAAAAATAGTTGAATAAATAATATTGTTGCTAGTGTGCAGTAGTGCTTAGGGCCTACATGATCACCTCTGTATTGAACATAGACTTTTATCCTTTTCATTTTTCCCTCCAACACTATAGTATAGTGAGTATTTACATTGTATTAAATATTATAAGTAATCTGGGGATTACTTACAATCAGTACATAGAAGATGTGCTTTGATTATATGCAAGTAATATGCCATCTATATAAGGAACTTGAGTATCTGATCAGGAACATTTTGGTCTCTACAGAGGTTGGGATGTTCTGCAACTCATCCTTTGCTTATATGTAGAGGGAACTATGTTAAAATGACTCTCTTCTACCTTAAAAGAATATCAAATGAGTAAAATATATAGAGAAGCATGTTGAAAATAAAGTAACAGACATTTCCATACTATAGCTCTCATCATTAATAAACCTTTACATTGTGAAGTAATATTTCTCACCAGGCTCATTGATGCATATCTATAATCCCAGAAGCATGGGAAACTGAAGGAGAAGAATTGCAAGTTCAAGCACAGCCTGAGCAACTGAAACTCTGTTCAAAAAATAAAAAAGGCTAGAGGTAGCTGAGTGTGAAGGCTTCCCCACGACCAAAAAAAAAATCTTGGACTTGAGTCCAACATACGTTACCATTTACTTGAAATTTTCTGACATAGTGAATGGTAGAGAATGCAGTGTAATTTCACTGAATTTATCAACTGTATTTATCTACTTTTGACTCTCTGTATACCATATAAGTTGTAAAAAAGAAACATAGACAAGTAAAAAAATTTAAACTTAGGAGTATGTCATATCTAAAATATGATACTGGTAAAAGTTCTGGTGTTAAAACAGATGGGTTTATAACTTGGAATTTCTGCTGAGAATTCAAAAGAAATAAAAGGAAAATAGTGTATTGAATCATACAATACATTAACTCCCTTTCTCCTTCCCTTTTAGTCAACATTAATGTTTTTTATTTGTTTAATTTCATTTTTATAGACTATAGAAATTATTAACTGATTCACTAAGCTTGTATAGCCTTTGTGTTTATCCTGAAAAAAAGACCTAATAGGAAAATCTGTTTCATGATCGCTGTTCAGAATCTCATATAATGAATGATTGTTCTTCGAGGTTTTGTCTCTTTTCTTTCTCATAAGGACTTTGCTTTGCTACATTGTTCATTTCAACCTTAGATACTACTGTGTGGTTTCCTTCCTGGTACCCAGTCTTACATCTCAAGTAGCTGTTCATCTCTCTGGTTGTAGCAACTGATAATTCCTGGCTACTTTCTTGGGTAAAATGACCCTCATCTCATTCACATGTATTATTTTTAAACTGGCCATTATATATTTATTCAAATATTTAAAAACTTGAGGTTATCCATTAACTAAATATCTTCCTACTGTATTATAATGATAATATTGCCAATTTACAGCTTTGAAAATTAGTTTTTGAGCCTGCAAGATGCCTTTGGTTTTTATAGTTTTCATAATAGCTTATTTCACCTTTTCAAATACCTTTAAATTCTGAGTAGTCTAGATCACTTTTACACTAATCAGAAAATAGAGTAAAATATATATTGTTAATAAAACAAATGATACAGAACTCATTCTTTTTATCATGTTAAAAGCCAGTCCTCAATTATGTTTTACACTGTGGCATTAAATGCTTAATACTATCACTTAGCAAGAAAAAAATATGTTATGAATTAGCATTTATACACAAATATACACACATGTATAGGTAGTTTCAGAATAGCACAGCCTCTCTTAAGTTATTTCATCCGTTAAAATTTTTCCTGGATCTAATGATGTAAATGAGTTAATTTTGATTTTTCCCATTAACTTTATATTTCCAAAAGTTAATCTCCAAAGAGGAGATTGATACAGTTAAACATGTGAGCAGTATTCCAAATACATGAAAAATACTTGAGTTTTGGCCCATCTGTATATTATCCATTAATTGATAATATTTAAGTGTTTATTATTACTAGTACTGAAGGATGCTTTGTTAACATGTACTGGAATAAAAAAGTTCAAAACAAGCCATTTGATGTGCAAACAAACACACTAGAGCTTTTAAAATATATATGTGCTGCCAAAGCAAGCACAAAGGTAGACTTTTAAAGTAATGTTTCTTACTCTGTAACTGTCCTGTTTTAGGACAGAAGTTTAATTGATTCCCAAGAAGCTTCAGAAGAAATGCAAAAAACCAACAGTGCTATTTCAGTAAGTGCAATTTTCAAAGTTTCAGTCATTTAACTTAATCATATAGATATTAAAATAGAGCATAAACTGTTTCAGAGTAAGCGAGAAATACTACGTAGGTTAAATGAAAACCTTAAAGCTCAAGAAGATGAAAAAGGAAAGCAGCATGACTCTGATGCTTATGAGATAATTATTCCTGAAGATGCCAAAGGAAATGAAAAGGAAACACCAGTTTCATCTGATCGAAAGAAGTGGGAGATAGGAGGTCAACTTGTGATTCCCCTGGACGACTTAACACTGGATACGTCCTTCTCGGCGACTGAAAGTATGTATAGACGTGTTAACGTTGTATCTGGCCCTCTGAAGGAGGTAACACAGGGACTGAAAGAGACGAATTCGATTCTGATTTTTTTTTCCTCCTTGAAGAGAAGTTCTAGTAAAATGTGAAAAATGTAAGAAAAGATTCAGTCTTTAAAATAGCAAATATTTTTATACAGAATTGTATAGTGTAAGAGAAGGAATTAATGAGACATTTAAATTGTATTAATAATTGTATTATTTGTATTACTTTAACCTTCTATGTCATGTTAATCTGTTACTAGGAACAATTCTTATTTTTATGTGCCTCACACATGCTAGGTAAGTGCTCTACCACCAGCTACACACTTCATTGATTTATTTATGTGTTTATTTATTTACTCATTCGTTTGTTCATTTCATTTCATTCATTTATTGAGACAGTTCTCACTAAATTAGTCAGCGTGGCCTTGAATTTCTGATCTTCCTGCTTCAGCCTCTTGAGAAGCTGGGATTGTAAGCTTGCCCCTCCGTGCACAGGGAGGGGTGATTTCTTATGAGAACCAGAGTGCACAGTCCTCCTCAACATCGGGGTGGTTTGTGGCCGAGGATCAGGTTCCGAGGCCCGGACTGGGAGGATGAGTGTGCAGAGTCACACGCAGACTCTGGGGTGCATTTCAGAGAATACTTAATCTTTATTGAGGATTACACAGGCTTGTATAGAGCACAGTGAGTGGCCATGGTGACCACATAGGGCAACTGGGCTGTAGCTGATTGGTGGAGCAGTTTTGCTTTTTGACCTTTTATGATTAGCTCTTCAATGAGTGAAGGAGTCTGACTAGAGGAGGAATGGGAAGCCCCCTGGCAGCTGTAGGCCAGTTTCTACACACGGGAGAGAGCATACTTGAAACACCTTTTGTTGACTCTTAGCTTGCTAGGAGATACATGTGTGGTGTGCTTTACCCAACCAGATTTGAACTTCTCTTTCAAGAGTGAACTTTGATAGAATCTGAAAAATGTTCCTTAAGGACTTTGGGAAGGGTATTGAGAAAATATGACTTAATCATGTGTCCTGAGTATCCATTGTTTTCTTGCATTTTCCCATGTACCAGGGATTAAAACAGAAATACGTGTGCTTTTGTGAAGCTTAAACAAAGGCAAGTCTGACCATCAACAAGTTGAATTTTAAAGAATTTTTTTGATGAAATGTTGCTATTTGATTTTTTTTATTCAAATCTTTATTGGTACATTATAAATACATATCATCATCACATTCAACATTGAAAGTTTGTACCAGAATATGACACGATTTGACTCTCATTTTTCGCCTTCCCCGACCCACCCTGCAACCCCTGACCCTCTATATACATAAGCTTTGTTTCCTTTTTATTAATTACTATCATGATCTTTTTCCCCTTGTTATTTACCCATACACCCTCTTTTCTTTTAATTATTTTCTGTTTCACAATATCAACTATATATACTAGAACTCATTTACATCTTCCTTTTTTCATACCAGACAGAAGATACAATATTTACACATGTGTGACCTATTTATTTCACTTATGAGGATGTCTTGCAGGTACATCTATTTGTTGGATTCTTTCTTGCACTTGAGAAAAACCTAAGACTTGATAATAATTATTTTGCTTATTCAACAGTTTTATTATCTAGTATATACCATCTGTTTTTTAATCAGTAGTCATATGATAATTGTTAAGACATAGTCTCCCTCTTAAGAACGATAGAATCTAGTGGAAAGGGTGGCAAGTGAAGAGGCTGCTCTGTAAGAATGCTTCTCAGTTACTTTCTTCCCTCTGGGATACAATACTGCACACTCACAGCTTAAAGAAGGGGAGATTATTTTGGTTCATGGTTCAGTCCTTAGTTGGCCAGCTCCACAGTGGAAAAGGATGGTGGAAGAGGCTGACAGGAAAACAGCTTGTGTTATGGCATCCAGCAAAGAAGGACCAGGTCACGACTGGTAATCCACCTCCTGACAGCAGTCAGCTGTGTCTCCCTTACAGAATTGCCTCCCATGAGTGCAGGAGGCCTTGGAGAGACATTTCTCCCTAAACTGGGAGGGCATAATTCAGCCTCAGGAAGCCAAAGAAGTAATTTCTGGAAAATGTGATGTGCTGAGGGGAAGAAGTAATTAGCTAATCCAAAGGTAAGCAAAGTTTTATTTAGGGCAGAGAATCTCCAAGATTCAGGAGTAAGGAAGCCATATGGATTTTAGGGAACTGGATATAAGTCAACATGAGTGATCATTTAAAATTCATCCCAAAGACTGGTGAGCACGAAGCCTTGGCATGAAGCAGAGCCTTATCATGAAGGATCCTACATATTGATCCAACGAGTAGTGTGGTTGTACGCCAGGTGCACAGGGGAGACTTTAAAACAAGCGTCAGCAAGTGCTTTTCTAAGTGATCATATGATGAATATTTAGACTTTGCAGGCCTTATGATATCTGTTACAGCTCAACTATGACAGCTTTAGATCAAGAAGCAGTAAATATGGCTATAGTTTATGTTTTGAGCTGAGCATGCTGGTACATGCCTGTTATCTCAGCAGGCTAGGAAGCTGAGGCAGGAGGCAGCCCAGCTGGGACAGCTTACAGGCTTAGTGTGACTCTGTGGTACCTTCTTGGTTCATGGATTCAGTGTCATTTCACTTTTCACAGCTTGTTAGTGATATTTGGATCTATTTAGCATGTGCCCTGACTAATCTGATACCTGAAGAGTGGTCTGTTAGTTCAGTTTGCAGAGTCTTTGATGGGCTGAATAGATTGATACACATTTGCGTGTTTGGAGGGTTTGCAGAAGAAATCATAAACAGCCATGTGAGATCTCTTTCTTGGATGTTGTTCTCTTCTCTATCTCCTGGTATTTTCTAGCTC
This sequence comes from Petromus typicus, assembly GCA_004026965.1. NCBI lineage: Eukaryota > Metazoa > Chordata > Mammalia > Rodentia > Petromuridae > Petromus > Petromus typicus. Next base: position 22,837 of record PVIR01018872.1, on the reverse strand, counting down.
CTTTGGACAGAAATCTGAGACTTAAGCTACTTGTTTCTGTTTGTACATTTGTAGCCACGTTTCCAGAAGCTGGCCCTACAGTCTTGGTGCCATGACTGTACCTACCAGGGAGGAAGCATCCTCACCTGCTTTTGTCTTGTATAGTTTCCCATTGTCAGCTATTCCTCTCAACATTATGGGTTTGTACAGGACCAAGGAAAAGATAAGGAGTAACGAGATTAAAGAAAAATGTAGGGAATTTTGCATTCTGTCTGCTTTTCTTTCCCTCTCCTTCCTTCTTCCTCCCCTCTCTCTCCCTTCTTCTGTCTCTTCTCTCTCCCTCTTTACCTCCCTCCCCTTGCTCTCTCTCTCTCTCTCTCAGTATATATTTTCCGAAACTGAACACTGTTCTTTCTCTACAGAAAAGTTGCTAAATTACCTAGGACAGGCTCAGACTTGCTATTTTCCTGTTCCGAGCTCCCGTAATGCTGGATTCACAAGTATGCATCACTATACCCAGCATGTCCTAGACTTTATAGTTATATTTAATGTGCTTATTTCCCATGAATAGGAAGCAGAACTCTGTCTTTTAAAGAAATTTAAATTTTCAAATGTCTTTTTGTGTTTATCCATTCAGTCACCACTTCTAGTGCTCCTAATTTCTTTTAGACCTGTATTTCCATATTACTGCCATGTAATAGCATGTTACATTGGACCAAATGACTTCTTTTATCATTTCTTATAAGTGATATATATTTTATACTTTTATATATTAAATGTTTCATCTTAATTTTTTTTTTTCTGAGACAGGGTCCTGCTTTGTGGTTCAGCTTTGTCCTGAACTCACTGTATAGCCCAGGCAAACCTTAAACTCACAGCAATCCTCCTGCCTCTGCCTCCCGAGTGCTGGGATTACAGGCATGCGCCACCACACGCCGGACTGGTATGTGGTATTGATTGCTGGTGGGTGTGAGTAATCACGCCCAGCATTGTGTTTTTACCTGGGATAGAACTCTGTGCCTTGTGTTTGCCAGGCAGACACCGGAACCACTGAGCTAAATCCTCGGCCCTCATTTTAATTTTTAAAAGATATTTTTGTGAGAGTAGAATTCCAGGTTGGCAGTTTTGTCTTTCAGTGCACTAAAGACACTGCCTCACTCTTTTCTAATTTGCATTGTTTCTGACAGAAATTTTCTCATAACATGACTTTTTCTATTTTTAAGACATCTTTTTCACTGATTTTCAACAGTATGACTATAAAATGCTTTGGTGTGGTTCTGTTTGTTCCTTATCCTGGGATTCTTTGAGTTTCTTGGGTCTGTGAGCTTACCATTTTTGTCAGATTCGAAAAATATAGCTATTATTTCTTAAAATATTTTTCTTTGCTTTCTATGAAGGGATTGCCTTGTGCCTCAGAGATGCTCTATTCCCTTTTTAAATGTTCTTTTTTTCCTGGCTGTTCCATTCTAGGTAGTTCGCATAGCTCTCTCTTCAGAAGATGACAGTCTTTTTCTGCCATCCTCATCTATTAATCCCACCCAGTATATCCCCCATTTTAGATATTTTGATTTCCATCCTCTCTAGAAGTTCAGACTTGTTTTTGTATCTGCTGTCATATGTCTGTTTAATTTTTGGATCATGTGGCATACTGTACTAAAATTATTATTACTGTTTTTGGCCTTCTAATTATAACATCTGTATCAATTTTAGGTCCATTTATTGATTATTTTTTTCTCCTCATAATGGATCATATTCTTTTGTAGCATTACAATTTATGGTTGGCTGGCAGACATTGTGAATTTTTTAGTATTTATGAAGTGAGATTAGAGCCGTATTTAGACGAATACTAATTCTTTTCCATTCTAGGAATAGGATTCTTATGTCTTTTCTACCCATTACACCAGAGTGACTGGTTGGAATAGATGCTATTTTGTGTCTTACACATGTTCCCTGGAATCTTTTTACAATTCTCTTCCTACACATTCATTCTGATTATTATCCCACTGATAAAGGTTACCCTCTATAGATCTCTGAAATTTTCTGTCTATTTACCTGGATATCCCAAGACTCCCAGCTCTATTCTCTGAACTCAAAAAGTCTGCTGAACTTTGTCGTGGTTTCTTTTTAGCTGCAGCTGAAAAACTCTCAAGGCAGTAATCTGGGGAAATCACAGTAATCATCATTTGTTTATTTTCTCTCAGGGTTCATGTCCTTTATTACCTGTTATTTGATGACTTGAAGCTGCTGCTTTATATGTTTTTTTCTAGTTTTGATTATTTATAGACTATATACAGTTAACCTGTGCCATTTTAACAAGAAGACCAGTTTTTCAAGGGTAGTGCACTAATCCACACAAAAGTTAATGTAGTAGTCCTAACTAAGTTACTGAAGGGTAATGAAGAGAAGAGAACATAGGAGGCAGATATTTGTAGAGCTTCATGTGGTGCTCTTCTAAGACTTCATCAGAAAAAGAATTTTGAAAATTAAGGTGCAAGGTTAGGAAAATTAGGAGACTCTGGTTTGATTCATAGGGAAAAGAGCACTTCAGGAAGAGACGTGACAAATTGAAAGCTAAAACTTTCTCCTGGATTTGTCATAGAAGAGGTATTGTAATCTTGGTAAAAGCTGCGTTTAAATTAGAGCTCTAGAGGCAGAAATAAAATCCAATTAAGGAGTTAATGGAAGGGAGGGAGTAGAAAAGAAGAATTTAGAACCTTTTAAGGAAACTAAACTGTGAAGGTGAAAAGAGAGGTAAAATGAGTTACTTAGGGATGTGTGGTCATTGTAACCTTATGAAAAAGAGACTTGAAATTATTTTATGCTAATTAGAAAGGGAAAGTACATTATGGTGCTTGCTCATTTTAAAGCCTAATTGATTTCCATTGCAATTAGAATAAAAGCCCTTTTCATGACCTATAAGGCTCTTCTCCTCCTTGGTTCGTGCCTTGCCTACTCTCCATTTCCTTTTCTTGTCTCACTGTGAACTGCTCCTCACTTTGCAGTTTTTCAGACACATCAAGCTCTTCTTTTCCCTAGATGCTCTTTCTTCTTTACCAAGTCCTTTATGTTGCTGTATATGTCCTGTTTTTCTGTCCCTGTTCTTCAGCTTTCATTCAGTTTTTTGAAATTCCTCCTCATAACAGAAATTTCAAAAATGTTACCTAAAAATGAAAAAGTTAAGTTACTTATGTGTAATTCTAATTTATCTTCTAATGTAAAGCCCTTACATTATGTTTCCAGCACTTGAAATGTTTCCATACTAGATCTTGTCCAACACACACACACACACACACACACTCTCTCTCTCTCTCTCTCTCTCTCTCTCTCTCTCTCTTTCCCTCTCATTTGCCCTGTATTTATAGTAGACCTTTCATTATTTTTTAAATCATAGAATATTATTTACTGTCTTTAAAAAACTAAAGAGCCGGGCATGGTGGCTCACGCCTGTAATCCCAACACTTGGGAGGCAGAGGCAGGAAGATTGCTGTAAGCTCAGGGCCAGCCTGAACTACAAAGCAAGACCCTGTCTCAAAAAACTAAAATAAAAAAAAAGAACTAAGATATACTGTGATTATTTTCTTCCTTTGTTTAATATCATTTTTTATGTTTCCTTTTAGAGTATAAATTTTGGACAAGGATTGTCTGAATTGCACTATTTGTTTTGAGCCCTCTAACGTAGCACAGCTTTTATACATGAGAAGTAGTCAGTAAATAATTAAAAGAACAAACATTTCTACTGTTGTGAGATCTCTGAGATGGCAAGGCTGGATATGATTTAGAGCGTTTCTGAGGCAAGACAGGGAAGGAAGGGTCGGAAATTACAAATATGTTTTGTGTTTTACAGGAGTTGTAAAAAAAAAATCACTGCCTTATTTTCTTAACAGAGTAAGAAGAATAGTCATAAGTGAAAACCACAAGAATTAGGTAATCAATTATATTTGTTCTTTAGAGATATGGCTGTAATTTCCCAGAATCTTGATTGATCAAACAGGACTATCTTACAGAAACATGAGGAACTACGTTTCCCTGTTGCTAGATTCAACTGATACTAGTTTATATTTCCAGAGCTCATTCATATGTACGTGTATATTGGTACATAAATATGTATCTATAAGGACAAAGTTACATATTTTTCTCCATTTGTCTTACACATTACTTATTCTGTATTTGTATTACTTATATTGTTTGTACTTTCCTGGATCTTATATATGCTTGTGTGTTAGAAATCTTTTCATATTACTATATAAATTATTTTTCATGCCTATGTGATAGTCCATTGTATTGCCATACAGCAATTACTCTCCTCAGCGTTTTATTATAAAAAATTTTAAACACAGCAAAGTTGCTATAATTTCACAGTGAATAGTACCACCTAACTTCCATTTATATTTTCCCATTAGCATTGTACTATTCTGACATTGTCAGTGTTATCCTTCTATCCATCATTCCATCTTCTTTTTCTTTTCTCTTTTTTTTTTTTTTTTTTTGAGACAGGGTTTCACTTTTGTAGTTCAGGCTGGCCCTGAGCTCACCTTGAACTCAAAGCAATCCACCTGCCTCTGCCTCCCAAGTGCTGGGATTATGGGCATGAGCCACCATGCCCATCATGGTGGTATGTAGTTCTGATTAATGGTGGGCATGAGTCTCCACACCCAGCTTTGTTTTATGTGGTTACCGGGGATCGAATCCTGGCCCTTGCACTTGCAAGCAGGCGCCAGAACCACTGAGCTAAATCCCTGGCCCAATCCTATTTTTTGATATGATTAAATTGCAGGTGTCATTATATTTCTTCCTAAAGATAAGTATTAGTTCCCTGTTTAGAAGCTTTGCTTTTTTATTAAGTGTACAAACACATCATAATTGTAACTTTCTAGGTTTTAATAAATACTTGAACCTACATAATCTCAGTCTCTGTCAAAATGTAGAACATTAGCATCACTCCAAAAGGTTCTGTATTCCTTTCCAGTCAGTTTTTGTCTTTCATGTCCAGAGGCAATTTTTTCCTCCATAGATTACCTTTCTTTGTTCTAGAATCTCATATAAAAAACCCTAAAAGTTCATACTCTTTTATTCAGGCTTCTTTCATTTAGCATAGTGATTTTTGAGATTCATCTGAAGGCTATTACATTTCTTTTTAATTTTTTTCTTTAATTTTTTTCAATATTGATATAATCACTTCTGCTTTCCTTTGGGGTAGTTAAGTATTTTTTATGTTTTATCTCTGACTTATTAGCTCTAGTTCATTGTTCTGCTATTTGATGTTTTCTTTAGAGGTCACAGTATAGTTAATTTATCATTATCAACTATCATGTGATGTATTACACTTCAGATATAAGAACACTACAACAGTATTCTCGCATTTGTCCCCTCCTAGCCTTTGGGTTATTGTTTTGGCATTATATGTTGTCTTACCTCTACTTTAAAGAGATTTAAATAGTATAAGAAAATGTTTTTTGAATTACCCATGTACTTAGCATGTCTAGTACTCTTTACAACCTTTATTTGTGTATGGCAAATTCCCACCTAACACCATTTCTCTTTTGCTTCTACAACTTCTTTTAAGAATTGTAGGGGCCAGGGAGTTAGCTCAGTGGTTCCGGCGCCTGTTTTGCAAGCGCAAGGGCCTGGGTTTGATCCCCGGTAACCACATACCATACTGGGTGTGGAGACTCACACCCAGCAGCAACCAGTACCACATACCACAGTGCCGGGCGTGGTGGCTCATGCCTGTAATCCCAGCACTCGGGAGGCAGAACCAGGAGGATTGCTGTGATGTGAGTTGGAGGCTGAGCTCAGGGCTAGCATGAACCTTGTCTCAAAAAACCTTAAAAAAAAAAAAAAAATTGTAGTAGTGCAATCCTACTGGTGATGAATTCTTTGTTTCCTTACCAGAAAGAAAGACTTGTTTTGGCTTACATGGTGATGAATTCATTAGCTCTATATCTCTGTAAAATTTTATTTTGTCTTCCTTTTGCTCATCTCTTTGAAATATTGTTTCTTTTACTACTTTAATGACATCACTCCACTGTCCACATTACTTGTAACAGGAAATCTTTTGTAATTCTTGTTCTTTACTTTATTTTCAGATTTTTCCTGTATTCTTGGTTTCAGTGAATTTGGTTGTGATATGCCTTGCTGTCATTTTCATAATACTGTTTTGTTTGGAATTTGTTAAGCTTTTAAGATTTATGGGTTTGTAGTTTTCAACAAATTTTAAAAAGTACAAAATCAATATCAATTGTTAGTATTTTCTCTTATCTCTACTTATCACACCTAATGTTTCTCTAGCTTATTAAACATACGGAATTCAAGTATAGTAACAATTTTATACATGTCCCTATCTATTATTCTGATCATTATTGGGTTATTGGGAGACTGGTTTTAATTGGTTCACTTTTTCCACAGTTTATTATAGGAAGCATTTTCCTGCTTCTGTGCATGTTCTTCCATGAGGGCAAACATTCTGAATTTTAATTTGTGGATTCTCTTTATTTTTTTGTTCTTCTAAATATTCTTGACCTTTGCTCTGGGACATTGTTTAGTTACTTATGAATAGCTTGAGTGTTTAGTCTGTAGCTAATCTTTCCTTTTTATTGAATCAACAATTTTCTGAGTCATCTGCCTGATGCCTTGTGAATTATAAGTATTTCTTTCTGACAGATTCAAATGGGACTATTTCTGCCCTCATGTAAGTTCCAAGTATTATTCTTACTACTGCTTTCAGTTGATCTTTTTTTTCTGTTGACTGCAGTAATTTCCTTACACATGACCTACTCATGTAACAATTGGTACTCAACTGAAGATTTAAAGTAGTACTTTTTTTTTTCAATTCTTTCTTTCTATGGCTTTAATTTCTTCAGCACTCCATCTTGCAAACATGAACCACTTTGGCCTTCCTGAACTTCTAGTTTAGAAAAAACACTGACTTCTCTTATGATTTCTCTCCCTGCATCAAAGGGAGTAGGCTTTATTTTATTTTATGAATATGCAGCTATTTCCTTTGATAAGGAGATTTTATTTAGTCAAGTTTTGTATACAAACCTGTAATGCTAGCTACTCCAGAGGCTGAGGCAGAAAGATCAGAAGTTCAAGCCCAGCCCAGGCAAATTAGAGACTTCATTTCAAAATAAAAATAAAAATGTAACTCAATGCAAAGGGCCACAGGAATAAATGAAAGAATTTACTTCTCATACTGTTTTGACAACTTTGTCAAATATAAATGAACTTAAATTATGTATCTCTTTCTGCATACTCTACTGTTTTTATCTTTTTAAAAATGACTTCTATATTTACAATGTTGATTATTGACTCAATACAGTATTACATGCTAATTTGCATGTGCTCATTTCATGAAACTAATACATTAGGCTTTATCAACCTGTAGAGGTTGCCATTGATAATCCATACAACTGAAGCTAGTTATGGTGATACACACCTTTACTCTCAGCTACGTAGGAGGCTGAGATGGAAGAGTCACTTAAGTTCACAAATCCAAGATCAGCCTAGGCAAAATACTGAGACCTCTGCATTAAAAAGAGAATTAATCTTTATTCCTTCCTTCCTTTTTTTCTTTTATTTTTTGAGACAGGGTCCTGCTTTGTTCAGGCTGGCCTTGATTTCAGTGTATACCCCAGACTGGCCTTGAACTCACAGCAGTCCTCCTGCCTCTGCCTCTCAAGTGCTGAGATTACAGGTGTGTACTACCATACCTGGCCAAAAAAAAAATCTATATTCTTATACCTTGTTATATGTATCCTGTATATTACTGTAGAAGTGTACATGCATCATACTTTACTGTTTAATGTTCTTATAACTCATACTTCAATAAATAATTTTCTACTTTATGCTTCACTAGATTTTATTGGACTAGTGTACCCAAAATTTCTATTACTGTTAAAAGGAAATATCAGTTGCCTACTTACAAAATATATGAGAAATTATATGTGTGTGTATATGTGTATCTAAAACCCAGCAGCACCGTTATATCCCCAGCTGTCTTAGTTACTTTTCTCATTATGAAAACAAAATGCCTGACACCCAAAGTTAAAGAGGTAAAGATCACAGTTTGTGGTTATAGTCAGCTGACTCCAAGGCAGGACAGCATGGCAGAAGAACATCACGGAGGAGAAACAGTCCATAGTGTGGCAAGCAGAAGACAGTGAGCAGAAAATGACAGAAGCAGCTAGCCTGTCTTTCTCTTTTATCCCAACTGGACCATCAGCCTTTTGAATACTACCCACATCTACAATGGGGCTTCTGTTTTAAGTAAATCTATTCAATTCCACCCAGACCTATGCTAATTATAATCAGTGGACTAATTTAGTTCTACATACCCTAAACCTAGTATCATAGCTCCAAAAAGCCTCCACCTATGAGCACATGAAGTTTTGGGGGATATCCAGATATAAACTGTAATCCGAGCCGTTTTATTTTATTTTTATTTTGAAACAGGGTCACACTGAATCACTAAATTGTACATGCTGGACTCAATCCTATGATCCTTCTACCTCAACCTTCCAGAGTGCTATCACTGTAGGCAGCACCATCTTGCTGAGACATAAAATAAGACAAATTTTTTTAAAAATATCTTTTGAAGTTTTAAAATTTAAGTATATTTTTATCTTAGGATTTGTTTCATATTTGATGTCTTTTGATATAATTACTTTCACATGAAGTACTCTGCTTGATAAAAAGCCCCAAGCAATGCATTAATGATGTGTTCTATCATTGAAACTTATTTTTGTCCTTTTTTTTTTTTGTAGAACATACAGTGGGAGAGGTTATTAAGTTAGATCCTAGTGAATCTCCCAGAAAAGTGTGGGAGAAAAGCCCTACAGATTCAGTTCTAAAGATACTTGGAGAAGCTGAACTTCAACTTCAGACAGAACTGTTGGAAAATACAACTATAAGAAATGGTAAGCAGAAATTAGTTATTTTTCTTACTAGAAGTAATATTTAAAAATGTAACATTTAAGGTGTTTTAAGTTTATTTGAAATAGATCATCTTGTTATAATAATATACAAACAGTTTTATTTTCTGGGGAATTGTCTTCAGTGGCTGTCCCAGATTTTGATCTGATATGATCTAGATTGGATCTGATATAAAAAGAAATAGAAAGTATGCATGAGGGAGCTGGACAAGTCACAACAGTGTTTTCAATGAAAAAGAAATACAGGATCAGTGTATTAAGATGAATGGTTTATGTTTTATCTGGATTCAGGAATTAAATTGACTAACATCTCTGGTAGTTATGACAGACATTATCCTAGAGTAAGGAGGGACAGTTGTTATGAGGCAAAAAAAACCACTCGTTCCTGTGAATCTTGTGGATCTTTTTTTAAAAAATCTTAATTCTCTTTATTGGTATATTATGAATACACATGATAATCGCATTCAACATTAAGAGTTTGTACCAGAATATGACGTGACTTGATTCTCATTTTTTTCCTTTTCCCCATGCCCTGCATCCTCCCATCCCTATATACACAATCTTTGTTTTCTTTTTTCTTTATTATTACCACATTCGTTTTCTTCTCATTATTTACCCTTACAGTCTTTCCTTTTAAATATTTTCTACTTCACAATATCAACTATATATACTAGAATTCATTTACAACTTCTTTTTCTCATACCAGAGAAAAGATATGATATTTACACATTTGTGACCTGTTTATTTCGCTTATGAAGACGTCCTCAAGGTACATCCATGATGACTGAATCTTATCATTTTTAATGGTAGAGTAATACTCCATTCTATAAAAGAACCACATCTTTATCCAGTCTCCAGCTGATGGACATTTGGGTTGTTTCCAAGACTTAGCAATCACAAACTGAGCTGCTATAAACATGGGTGCACATATGTCACTGTGAAATGACTCTTTTAATTCCTTTGTGTCTGTGCCTAGCAGAGCGATGGCCAGGTCAAATGGGACCTCCAATCCTAGCTTTTTGAGGAATCTCCACACTGATCTCCACAGAGGTTGTACAAATCTATATTCCCACCAGCAATGGAGAAGGGTTCCCTTTTCTCAACGGCCTCGCCAACATTTGTTGCTGGCTGATTCTGACATGGCAGCCATTCTTTGTGGAATTAGATGAAATCTCAGTGTTGTTTTTATCTGCATCTTTCAAATGACTAATGAAGTAAAGGGTTGGAAAACAATACTCCATGTGACAGGAGACAGCAAAAAAGCAAGAGTGGTGATCTTATTTGCAGACAGAATAGACTTCAAGCCAAAATTGATAGAGAAATAAAGATGGATACTATCTTTTAGTACAGAGAAAAATCCAAGAGAAAGAAATAACAATCTTAAATAGTTATGGATCTTAGTATACATATGGAAGAGTGTCCATGAGTTAAAGGAGGCATTTTTCAGATTAAACAGCTTGCTAATTATAAGGAAACTGAATATAGTATAAGGAAATTGAGTATGTTCCTCTTTGGAGAAGTGTGTGTGTGTGTGTGTGTGTGTGTGTGTGTGTGTGTGTGTGTGTGACTTTCTGTGCTCCTTTTTTATGTCATTCTATTTCTATGTCATTCTTCCTCTCCTTAAACTTTAGAGTAAAACTCATATCTGAGGTTAGTGGTAAAATAACCTAAGGGGTAAGGTTGTTGACATGTTCTATAATGGAATGGCCGCATGTTGAGAATTAGACCATGAAATGAACCTCTATGCAGAAGTTACTGAAGGGGCAAAAGTAGATTGCCACTGCTTTATTAAGGGTCATTCTCCTAGACTTTAATCAGTACATTATCACCCTCCATTCTTTTCTTCCTAAGACAGTGTCTCACTGTGTAGTTTAGCCTGGCTTTGAACTCACTACAGAGCCAGAACGATTGCTGAATCAAGCAATGGACTCAAGCTGGCCTTGAACTCACAGTAATCGTTCTGGCTCTGTCTTTCAAATGCTGAGGATTACAGGTTTGGACAGCTACACTGGCCCCATTATTGCATTAATATTAGATATTGCCAAGATAAAAGGCCTGACACCCAAAATTAAAGAAGGAAATGTTTATTTCAGGTCACAGTTTGTGGATATATGTAGTTATATATGATTCCAAGGCAGGGCAGCATGGCAAAGGGACATCACAGAGGAGAAACAGTCCATAGTGTGGCAAGAAAAAGGCAGTGAGCAGAAAGTGCCAGACACAGCTAGCAAAAATAATAATAATTTAATATTACACATTAATCTAGACCTACTTTCAGAATGCCTCAGGCTTTATTCAGGATAAAAATGCCACCAGACTCTAAAACATTTTTTAAGCAATGATTAAAAAATTAGATCATTTGTATTCTGAAAATTCTATGTATATAAATGCCTATTAAAACTTTTACTTTAAAAGCATTGGATTCTGATTTCTCATATAAAATTTTTATTAAATATATATAATTTGGTATACAATAATACTTGGTATAAAATAGAGTTTCCATTCTCCATATTCATCAGAATCTAACTGCCTAGAATAGAAACTGAAAATTTACTTTTCTGACTTTTAAAATTTAGTTCCCCAGCTATTTATTGAACACTTATTACATGGCCACACTGATACTGTCCCCAGACAGGAGGTCCCAAAAGAGTCACAGATCTTACTTTGCCCCCAAAGGTCTTTAATATCATTGCTACAAACCACTTCAGTATATGTCAATATGCTGATTTGTTAGGCAAAATTAGAAAGAAAATGGGAAGAGAGTCTAGCTTTAAGGATCTGGGATAGACTCAAGTCTGATTGATCATTATGGAAGTAATGGTTTTGTAGTGTGTCTCTGGAGAAGTCCTTATCACCTGATCAAGTCTCAGCAAGAAGCTCTACTTAGGCAGGCTCAATTTTGTGGAGGTTGTGCTGGAATCCTCAGTTAAAGGCAATCACTAGAAACTTCTGAGCTTGCATTGATGGTTGAATGTCTAGTAAATCTCTTACCTTAATGTCCTGAATCTTAAGGGCTGGGATGAGATAGGTTATTTAAATTTAAGGCTACTCAACCTTGTACAAGTATTGACAACTTTTAAACAGACACTCCTTAATTAACATGCCCAAATATACGAAATAACCAAAGAGATGGATACTAAATGATGGTAATGCTTTGTTCTACTTTTAGTAACCTATAGAGTAGGCAAAGTAGAGTCACAAGTTTAATCGGTTTTTTGTTTGTTTGTTTTTAGCAAAAACAACTTATAAGTGCCTGACAACCTCAGAAAAAAAAATACAAATCATAGTTTTAATGACTAACAGGATAAGGACCCAGGATTATCATTTATCCCGATGGTAGTCTTTGTCTTCCCACAATGGTGCATTTACAAAGGGGAAAAAAAAAAAGATCATCTTTGCACTTAAGAAGATAGATAAAATTGAAAAAGATTGATAGCATTTCATGAAACGGATAAGAATAATAAGTATGTTTGATAGTCAGAGGTAGTCCAAAGATGGTTTCAATAATTAGTTTATCTAGTCAAGAAGAATTCCCTGGACTTGTTACCTGCTCTCTTTTTAATTTTCTTCCCTGACTACATTACTTGGAAGAATATGCTCTGTACAGGCATTTTAGAACAAAGAAGAAACAGTTCTTAGCATCATGGAAGTCGCATGAGGCAAAGTCCATGTTTTTTTTTTTTAATTGAAATCTTTATTGGTATATTACATATGCGCATCATGATTGCACTCCAGAATGGGGATTTGTACCAGTACAAGACACAACTTAATTCTCATTTTTTCCCATAGCCCTACCCACCCTACCACCCCTCTATATACATAAAATTTGTTTACTTTTTTTGTTATAATCTCATTATTTTTCCCCCTTCACCCTATTTTACTTTGAGCATTTTCTATTTCACAATATATAACATACAATTCTAGGACTCATTTACATCTTTATTTTCTCATACCAGAGAAAAGATGTGATATTTACCTATCTGTGACCTATTTATTTCACTTATGAGGATATCCTCAAGGTATGTCCATTTAAGTAGAAATGATTGAAACTTATCATTTTTTATGGCAGAGTAATATTCCATTCTGTAGAAGAACCACAGCTTTTTTATCCACTCTCCAGTAAGTCCATGTTTGAGATGTCATCATATGTGAAATGTTTTGGGGCCACAAAGGTGGTGACTTTATCACGACAGTTTTACTAATGATAATACAACTATATGTGGCCCTTTGGGTCAGGAAAAGCTACAGGGAGAGTAAATGATTTGAGTTACGTTGAAGATGTTTTTTTAAGCTGATTAAGGTAGATGTTTTTACTGCATGCATGGTTTGTCCTCATTCACATGTGTCTTGACATTTGCAAGGGTGCCTTGTTTTTTTGTCCCACCCACAACCCAAGTGTACAGGACCAGTGGAGTAGGTTGCCAAGAGACTGAAGAAAATACCTGGAGACAGCTTGTGAGTGATGAGGCTTATTAAATCATCACCGAAAAAGAACAGTTAGGACTTCCTAAAAGGAAAGGATATAGTCCTGTTGCAGTGATCCAGACAGAAAAGTACCAGTTTCTAGTGGTATCAGGCTGGATAGAAAACACCAGAAGTTCTAGGTACATTAGACCAGTATGGGAAATCACAGAGTGAATTTGAAAGGACCAGTGGTATCTGGCTGAACACTCTACAGAATTCTTTTCTCTATCTAGATATTGTAGGGAAACACTTTTATAATTTAAACTATAAAGCAATTGCATCATTAGCTTGCTTTGTTCTACTGTGTGATCAGCATTTCAAGAAACATCTGATTTGGCACATAGGCAGAAAGGCAGTTTCTATAGATACCATTAGTTTCCCCCTTTACCAGTGTCCTTTAGATAAAACAGCTCACAAGTACCTGTATGCAACTTTTTTTCCTAAGGAAATTAACCAAACCAAGGACAATTTTTATAAAGTCAATGTTCTGACAGGCAGAAAGGAGAAGGCTTTTTCAGCTCACAGTAGGCTATAAGTCCAAACAACATGGTGTAGGTTCTGGCGAGGATCCTCCAGCTCCATCACCTTATGGAGGATGGTACTGTGGCAGAACAGTCTGGAAAGAGAGATTGTGTAATGAAACAAGAAGCAAAAATGTTGAAAGCTTGTTTTTTAATAATGGCACTTTCTCGAGAACTAACCTGGGTTTCAGATGAACCACATCAGTTCCTTCCAGAGGCAGCCCCTTCAGTGACTTCCCAATAGGCTTTACCTCTTAGATGTTTCTCCACCTCTTAACATTGCCACACTTGGAACTAACTTTTCAACATATGAATCACTGGGGTTATACTCAAGCCAAACCTAAACCACAGCAAGAAATAATGAATTGTCATTGAGACCAGTGAGCAAAAATTTTCATTTTCCTCCAGCCCATTTCAGCCATGTCTATGTAGATGTGGCCAGCAGAGAATTGAATTCATGCCGAGTTGAGGTTTTGCCATTTGGTTGCAATGAAGTGAGTGCCATGAGTTGAGAATTTGTGCAAAAGAAAGATTATAATATATTTTAATGGGATTGTTGGAGAAAGAAAATATCACAGGATTATTGTATTACTTGCAGGGTTGGAGTAATATAAGGAGACAAAAGGGGAAAAAAATTAGAGATTGGTGAGTGGGATTTTTAAAATTGTAATTTTTTTCTTTTTTTTTTCCCTTTCCCCCACCCACCCTGCAATGCCCCACCCCCATATACATAAGCTTTGTTTCCTTTTTTTATTACTATCACATTCTTTTTCCCCTCATATTTGCCCCTACACCCTCTCTCCTTTTAAATATTTTCTATTTCACAATATCAACTTATATACTAGAACTCATTTACATCTTCCTTTCCTCACACCAGAGAAAAGATATGATATTTACACATCTGTGACCTATTTATTTTACTTACGAGGATGTCTTGAAGGTATATCCATTTGAATATAATGACTCAATCTTATCATTTTTAATGGCAGAATAATACTCCATTCTATAAAAGAACCACATTTTCTTTATCCAGTCTCCTGTTTTTGGACATTTTGGTCATTTCTAAGATGTAGTAATCTTAAAATTGTAAATTTTGAGGCACTATTGATAAAATCTTAAAGATACAACCACTGGAGTGACCAAGCTCCGGTGAAGACTGAAATAGGGTGAAGTTCAGTGAGCTGAGAGGTATTGAGTATAGAAAGTTATTGATATAAATTTACAAATAGTCTAATTATGGCAACATTAGTATTAGGGAATGTGTAAGGTATAAAGTAAAATCTTCAGGAAACAAACCAGGGGTATGACCTGAACATAGGTATCTGTACTAAGTTTTGTATGTTAAATCTGTTTTCTCTTGACACCATTTAGAAGTATGGAGAATTTCAGAGCGGTTAGAAGTAACTATAGTAGGGGCCAGGGAGTTAGCTAAGTGGTTCCAACACCTGTCTTGCAGGCGCAAGGACCTGGGTTTGATCCCCGGTAACCACATACAATACTGGATGTGGAGACTTACACCCAGCAGTAACCAGTACCACATACCACAGTGCCAGGCGTGGTGGCTCACGCCTGTAATCCCAACACTCGGGAGGCAGAGGCAGGAGGATTGCTGTGATGTGAGTTGGAGGCTGAGCTCAGGGCCAGCCTGAACCACAAAGTGAGACCCTGTCTCAAAAAATCTTAAAAAAGAAAAAAAAAAGAAGTAACTATAGTATCAGTCAACCACAGATAAAGCAATTAGTTAGTAATTTTTAAAATGCTATTCTGATGCACATATATTGTTTTTAACCACTCTGTGAATCATTATACACAGTTGAAATGAAATTTGACTGTGAGATACCTTAATCATTCATTAATTTCTAATTTGTAACAGAGCTTAACTAATAATTATGTAAGAATGGAGTTCTTTGAATGTTCTTCATCATTGCAAATAAAATTCAAGTCATTTGGAGAATTAGCATGATTTTTCTTTTTTGTTGTTGTTGTTTTTAGAGATTTCTTCTGAAGTAGAAAAGTGCAAACCCTTAGTCACTGAAGAAAAACTACAGTGTATTTCACAAGAAATAAACTCACCCACTACTATTGATTCTTCTGCTGATTCCAAAAGTCCAAAGTTTAGTGAGGCATCTCCACAAGTGTTACCGGAACCAAAAGGAAATACAGAAGGTATGTTTTGATGAGTCAAAATAACTTAATTTGGCCAGGTATGGTAACACACACCAGGGACTGAGCTGATAGATCACAAGCATAAGGCCAGCATAGACAACTTACAGACTTTAGCAAGAGGTTTCCCCCCAAAATAAAAATACTAGGGGTATAGTTAGTGTAAAAGCCCCTAGGTTCAGTTCCAAGTCCTGCAGGAAAAAAAAGATTTAATAATGCTCGAATTTAAGTATCAAAAATTGAGTCACAGTTCAGTACTGGGATTTTCCTGTCGTGTGTCTTTGTCTCAAAGTTCACTTGATAGGATATTTAGCTGGCAGTAAAGTCATGTGAAGGTTCAGGATGGCTTTACTAGTGTCTTGCAAGGTAGAGCTGAAAGGGTGATTTAAGATGGGCCTCTCTCCCTCTTCATGGAGTCACAGCCAAACTAAATTCAACAGAAGGGGAACTTGTTTTTAAAAAAATGTATTCAGGGTTAATAACCACGAATGCATGTTGGATTTTTCTGCCTCTGTTGATAAGATCATGTGATCTTTGCCCTTGCTTCTGTTTATGTGATTGGTTACATGTAATGATTTGCATATGTTAAATGATTTTCTTGTATACGTAGGCTAAAGCCAGTCTGGTCATGATTTACGATCTTTTTAATGATCTGTTACATTCAGTTTGCCAGTATCATCTTGAGGATTTTTATACCTGTGTTTATTAAAGAGATTGTCCTGTACTTTTCTGTGTTAGTTAGGTCCTTGTCTGATTTTGGAATCAAGGTAATGCTAGTACCTTCCAGGAATGAGTCTGACAGTATTTTTTCTCTTTAAATCTCATTAAAATATAGGAAATATTGGCATTATGTATTTCCTGAAGTTCTTATAGAATTTAACAGTGAATCCATCAGGTCCTGAACTTTTCTTAGTTGGTAGGTTTTTTTATTACTCCCTCAATTTTACTGTCATTGGATTGTTCAGGGATTTTATATCTTCTTGGCTCAATTTTCATAATGCATAAGTACTGAGGAACCTATCCATTTACTTCTGAATTCTCTAATTTGAGAGTACAGATCTTTGAAGGAGTGTGCCAATTTCTTTTTTCTTTCTTCTTTTTTCTTTTTCCTTTTTTTTTTTTTTTTGAGACAGGGTCTTACTTGTAGTTCATGCTGGCCCTGAGTTCAGCGTCAAACTCACATCACAGCAATCCTCCTGCCTCTGCCTCCCAAGTGCTGGGATTACAGACGTGAGCCACCACGCCCGGCACTGTGGTATGTGGTACTGATTGCTGCTGCGCATGAGTCTCCATGCCCAGTATTGTATGTGGTTGGGGGCAAGGTCGAACCCTGGCCCTTGGGCTTGCAAGACAGGCACCAGAACCACTGAGCTGAACACCCCCGCCCCTTTTTGGTGTTTTTTGTTTGTTTGCTTTTTGGGGGTTTTTTGTTTTGAGACGGGTTCTTACTGTATGTAGTTGAAGCTGGCCTTGAACTCACGGTGTAGTCAGGCTTGTGAGCACACCAAGTGCTGGGATTACAGGCGTACACCACTACTCCCAGCTATATACCAATTTCTTTATCTGTACTTGAGAAGGTCTTACTTTTTTTTTTTTTTTTTTTTTTTTTTTTTTTTTGTT
>PVIR01018871.1:10887-32855 GCA_004026965.1 Petromus typicus | reverse complement strand
AGCATTTTGTTTTTTTAAGAAAAGGGTGTGGAGTGAGTCCAGTTCGTGACCAGTCTCACTTTCTCCAGGATCTCTGGTGTTGAGTGCCGCCTAACTCTGCTCACTGTGAGCCTGCTTGGCCTGCCATCTGTTTATGTAGTGCTATCAGCTAGGAATGGCTTTTACGCTGTTAATGGTTAAATAATGTTTGAGGCACAACCGCGGCCATTCACTTGTGAATCATCTCAGGATGCTTTATGTTCTAATAGCAATGTTGAGTAGTTGGGGCAGAAAGTGTCTCGCCCACAAAACCTAAAATATGTACTCTGTGGTCATTTTCAGAAAAAAAAAGTTTGCTAATGCTTGGTTTAAGGTGTATTTCTCTATCATTAACATTGGAGGTAAAAAGTATGCTTAGACCTGCTTAAGCAAAGGGAGGTTAATTACAAACCAAGAAAATAGTGATGAGCCAGTTATTAAATAAGCAGTGGTCAAAATTTGTTGAGTGTGTTTTGAAACTTGCCTTGTCTACATTTTTATGGACTTCAGATATCCTGGGAGGAACCATGTTGGAATGCAGAGGAACGCTTGGTGTGTTGAATTTCTCTTTTGTCCCCTGAAGGTTTCTCACTGTGGGGCCATTTAAGAGGGAGGGTCCTGGGCTGTGAAGTCAGGTCAGGATGGAAACCCAGGACTTCAGAATGTCTTGGATCTGCTGTCATCCTCAGAAGGTGCGAATTCAGGGCTGAATCGGACTCTGTGGCCGAGCCGGTCTTGCAGAAAGAATCCCAGGAGTGGATACCTGTCTGGAAACTGTAGATGTGAGACAGCATTGGCAGCGCTCCGTGCAGTCTCGAGGGTTGCCCAGCTTGGAGCCAGAGAACCACCAGATTGTTGGCAAGATTGCTGTTCTCTGTATCAGTGACTAATTAATTCCTGCTAATTTTCACGGTGTTCTTCACTCTTAAAGATGAGGTGTCACTTGCTTCTTTGTGTCTTGGGAGATGGAAGTATCGTATTTAAATGGCGGTTCACTTAGTCTGAGCCAAATGTGTGCAGTGGGTCTCACTGAGTCATGTTTAAGGTTAGTGCTAAGTGAAGTTCTTAAGAGTTTTGGGATTTTTTTTTGAGACAGGGTCTCACTTTTTGTAGTTCAGGCTGGCCCTGAGCTCAGCCTTGAACTTACAATAATTCTGCCTCTGCCTCCTGAGTGCTGGGATTATAGGCGTGGACCACCATGCCCAGCACTGTGGTGTGTGGTTCTGATTGTGGGTGAGTTTGAGTCTCCATGCCCAACATTGTTGTATGTGGTTACTGGGGATCGAACCTGGGCCCTTGGACTTGCAAGGCAGGTGCCAGAACCACTAAGCTAAATCCCCGGCCCTTTCTTCAGGGTTTTTGTACATTTTTAAATGTCTGCGTTGATGCATTTTTCACATTTGAATGGATTTTCCACAGGCTTCCTTTGCAGGTAGAGAAAAATTAAATGCTGTTTTAAACAACATAGTAGATGTCAGATCTGGCCCTGTAGAGTCCTCTTCTGGGGAGCTGCATTGTCCTGTATAGGAGTGTGGAAGCTGGAACTCTACCAGTGGTTTTTACCTTTTAAGCACATGGGCACTTTTAGAAGTGCACCTGCTCCTAGAAATAAAAACACAAATGATAGGGGCCAGGGAGTTAGCTCAGTGGTTCCGGCACCTGTCTTACAAGTGCAAGGACCCGGGTTCGATTCCCCGGTAACCACATAACAGTACTGGGTGTGGAGACCCACACCCAGCAGCAACCGTACCACATACCACAGTGCCGGGCGTGGTGGCTCACGCCTGTAATCCCAGCACTCAGGAGGCAGAGGCAGGAGGATTGTGATGTGAGTTTGAGGCTGAGCTGAGGGCCAGCCTGAACCACAAAGCGAGACCCTGTCTCAAAAAACCTAAAAAAAAAAAAAAAAAACACAAATGATACAGAAAGGGAAATCCTGACAATTTCTGTATCTTAAATTTTTTTGGTATCATTTAAACTATTGTTTCCTTTTACAGAAGATGAGGAATTTTTCTTCTTTCCAAGTTTTTAAAAACTAGTTTTATTCTTCATTGTTCTGTGTGATATACCTTAATAGCTTTTTATAGTATAGTTGCATTTGCTTTCTTAGTTAACTTTAGATGCAACCTCGAGCTACCCAGCATGTCTCATGAAAAGTTTGGCACTTTTGCATCTTCCACTCAGTTTCCTTCCTTATTTTCCATCCACGAGCCCTGTGTCATCTGCATTTCATTCTAGGACTTAATGTCTTACACATCCTGACAATAGATTGGCTGCAAAAGTTGCAAATAAAAAAAAAAAGGACATATACTTTTAGTCAGAATAAATCCAAGTGATTATGTAACACAGTCGATGTTACATATAGATGATAACAATAGAGCTTATTCCTGAAAATGGTTAATAGTAGATTTTCCAAGATTTCCTTCACACACAAAAAAAATGAGCCATGGGAAGTAATGTGTATGTTCATTGATTCAGCCATTCCACTGTGTATACATATTTCAAAGCTATATGCTGAATACATACTATTTTTGCTAATTAAGAACAAACAAAAAATTAAAAACTATACTTTCAATTTTATAATGTGAATATTATTCACCATATCAAAGTGATGTTGCAAAGAAAGAGGAATAATCTTGGGTAATTACATATATTCCACTTGAAGGAAATACTCTAAACATCAGTGCATGTGGATTCACTTATTTCCAGCTGCTAAGAATCATGCTGTATTTCAGTTTCACATCTGGATCGTAGCTTCCTTTTCTATTTTTTTGTTTTTCTTGTCTATTTCTAATTCCGTGTCCCTTCTGATAAGGAAATGGAAGCTACTGAGCCCTATCTGTTAAATGTCATAATTTTAAAAATAGTTTTACAACTTAGCACACATCAATATTTTGTCTGTTCAGCATTTCAGGAAAGAAAGTATGAAGTTGTACTATTCTCTGCTGGTGTTCCCAGTTAGTGTTTGCTCAGATTGCCCTGTTTCTTCCAGGGAAGGTCACATTGTGTTTCCCGTTTTTTGTGGGAATCCCTTTCCCCTCCAGGAGAGGCCGGCAGGGCTGACGATGTCCTCCGTAGCAGTCTCCCTCTGTGGTCTGAGCTGTAGGGGTGGAGGCCTGTGCAATGCAGAGATCCTAGCTTTGATGGCAACATTTCACCTGCCAGACACTAGAGGATGTGGAAGTTTGGGATGATGAATTATTATTGGAATCACTGTGTACGTTAAAAAGTCCTGGATTAGCATTTTCAGAGTCCAGTAAAACGTTCTTTTAAGAGTCACTGATATCCCAGAAAAGTCATACATATGAAACGTTAGATATAGAATTTTAGAACAGGAGAGGTCCTTCCGGGTCAGTTTAATTTAGTCTTTGATTTTCAGATAAGAGCGCTGCTCTGCGTAAGCTGAACGTCAGCAGTTCCTCAGTCATAAAACACATGGGATAGGCATCCTAACCTCTAATTCAGAGACTTTTCTGATGTATTATCCTAAACATATATTTGAGAGCTTACTGTGTGTTAAGTTCTACAAAAATGATGACAGACATACAAAAGATATGTTCTTTGCCTCGGAAGACTTTCTTGAGTTATTTTGGGAACTGTACCTCCCATATGTGAAGCAATTAGAGACAATTAAGAACTATTTAATGATTCATTGAAAGAGTTTAAGAGGTTGGAGTGGTGGCTGGTAATTATTACCAAAGAATAGAAATTTATACTGGACAAGGCACTGTTCTCTGTTCTGGGATTACAGGAAGTAAGAATAAAACAGTAATCTGTGGTCTTACATTCTTTTTTATTTTTATTTATTTATTTATTTTTTGAGATAAAGTGTCTCTTGCTTTTGTAGTTCAGGCTGGTCCTGAGCGCAGCTTCAAACTCACATCACAGCAATCCTCCTGCCTCTGCTTCCCAAGTACTGGGATTACAGGCGTGAGCTACCACGCCCAGCATTGTGGTATGTGGTACTGATCGCTGGTGGGCGTGAGTCTCCGTGCCTGGCATTGTTGTATGTGGTTACTGAGGATCAAAACCAGGCCCTTGCACTTACAAGACACATGCTGGAACCACTGAGCTAAATTCCTGGCCCATGTGATCTTATATTCTTAAAGCAAAGGCCTTAAAAGAAATTTAGAAGCAGAACTAAATTGTGGGCTGCCCTAGTTTAAGCTGAGCCAAAGAGAATAGGGAGAGCTAAGCTTTTCAGATTGGACTTTGAAGGTGAAGGCAGAGCTAGTGCCAATAACAGTGCTTCTCAAGCCTGGAGTCCTGCAGGGGCCCGAGGAGCTGAGGAGAGTGGCTTGACTATGTTCCATCTTTGGGACATATGGAGAGTAGTTGGGAAAACATGGTAGTGAACTGTTCTGAGAGTTAGCCCAAAGAGCTAAGGGTTACGTGGTAGTGAGTTATGCCAGGCAGTTGCTTGAGAGAATTAAGTTTGTAGAAAATTTTAGAGCTGGAAGGGACTCAGAGGATATCCAATCTAGATTATTCTGGTAGCAGTGTGTAGGAAGGCTCCCCAGCAGGCAGGCAGCTGAGAATCTGTTTGAGGTAATACAGACATAAGGCAGGATTGAATTGGCTGGAGGGGAGAGGGGAGAGCTGCGGAGACATGTCGTCACGAGAGAGAAGGACCGGGGCTTTCTAACAGATCTCATAGAGAAAGGGTAAGAAGGGGGCTAGAGTCAGATAGGTTTTTCACCTGTTTATTATTATTTATTTCACCTGTTTTCAGGTACAGTTTGAAAGACATGATGGCTGGGAGGGACAAGTTCAGTTTCTTTTATGATGGAGTAGAGATTAGTGGAAGCAGCCAAAGAGGCTGAAGTGAGAGACCCAGGCCCGGAGATGCTGGTTTGGGAGTCGTCGGAGTGCAGAAGCAGTGAGCTCACTTGGGGACTGTGCTTCGTGAGAAGAGCAGAGAGCCAAGTGCATTTCCTGTAGCCAAAAGCTGCACTTCCTATATTGAGATGATTGTGCAGCAGATGTTAATAATATAAGGCAGCTTGTATTCAGTTTGTCAGGAGGCAGCTTGTGGATCCGCGTCCCTAAGAAAAGATGAGGTGGGATTTCAAAGAAGTATTTAAGTAGGAGGCTGAGGAAGACCCTTCTCATCTTCAGCACCATTTATGAGACTAAATTCTTTTATTCTAGGTTGTAAGATAGAACATGGATTGCTCTGTGTGTGGGGAATGGACATGGTAGAGGTAGTGGAGAGACAGAGGGATTTGTTAAAGATCACAACTAAGGAGCTTGTAGCTCTAGGTTGTTCTGAAGGTCAGACAGATTTCTAAGAACAGTCCCTCTAAAGAGCCTTCTGGTGGCTAATGCCAAAAACTGAGGGGAAAAAAAAACTGCCTTGGATCCAGAGCCACTTCTCCCCACTACCTTTGTTTTTTGCTGTGTTAGTTCAGGTTGGCCTTGAACTCACTGTGTATCCCTGGCTGATCTTAAACTTGTGACGATCCTCCTGCCTCAGCCTCCTGAGTACTGGGATTACAGGCATGTGCTGTCTTGCTTAAACCTGAATCTGCTTCTTGAAAACTTGTAGGGCCAGTTGATGACGATGCTTAAAAATACAAAGTATTTCTTATGACTTTTAAGGAAAAAAGATTCAATAAAACAGTTGTTAAATTGTAAAATAGATTTGAGGACCCAAGAAGTTTGCATCTGTGACTCTCTTTTCTGGCTGATGGTATGATATTTAGAAATTTTGCAGTTATTGTATCCTTTCATGTTATGTTGTGGGTTATATTACTTGCTATCCTATGTTGCCCTTGGAGGGATGGGTTCAGATGGATTTTTCTAGAAGCAGTGGGAAAAAAATAACCAATCATTGGGATCTTTGGTCTTGCAAAACGTGGTTAGATGTTTCAGATTTTGTATTAATCGAGTCGGGGCTTGCCTCGGTACCTGTCTTCTGCTCGGGAGGACTGTAGGGCCCATTCAGGAAATGATTAAAGACTCGAAGAGAACATACTTAGCTGCTTAACGCAACCTTGTTTTCAGAGTCTCCCCACACTATTTCTGTGTGAAAAACTACCTCAGGCATGTCAATTGCATTTATTTTAATAGGCGAACACTGTTTAGGTTGATTGGCTTTTTGCATTACTGACAGTCATTCTCTTTGAACACTGAAATTGCGTTTCTCAGAATTACTGTGTAAGATTATAGTATGTTGACAGAACTTGGTCAGCAAATCGTAAGTTACAGTGTCGGCCCTACCCTGTGGGGGATGTATAGATGGATAATGCGTAATGACCCCTGTCTGGTGTGTGTTTCCATCTCGGACTATCACGGACTAGATGGCACAGAACACATGGCCTCGGTGGTCCCGGGGCTGCTGCTCCTGAAAGTGCATCGTGGTACCTCTCACGCAGGGTCCTGGGTGGGATCCACGCGACCGCAGAGTGCTTAGTGTCAGAATTTGCAGACACAGATACCTTTTAGAAGAAAAAGATTCAAAACAGAGTTTCTATAGTGAGAGAGTTGTGTTCCATAGAACAGTTTGGGAAGAGCTGAATTAAAGAATGAATTCTATTAGTCAGTAGTTAATTTGCTTAATGCCACTTCATCATAGTTATTAAATGGATTTGTAAGTAATAAAACTTTTATTAAAGTGTTTTTTAAACCAGGTGTTTGCCCTGCTTAGATAACCCTTCTTGCAGTAACTGTTTTGGAAAGGGGATCTCTTTGGAGGAATGTCACTTCATACATTAACTTGGTGCCTAAACCGTTGCCTCTGCGACGTCCTTTCTCCCACGGTGCTGGCCTAGTGTTGGTGGGGTCATGTGGTCTCGGTCTTCATGCACATCAGGAAGTTTGCAGGGTGGTGCTGGCGGCCAGGCCCTAGCCACATTTCAGAGGAGGCGGGTGAGAGGATGGCGGCTGGTACTTCAGGTGAGGGATCCTCTGTGGCGGGCTGGACGGCTGCCGATCGGTTGCCCAGGTGCAGTCACGAGGTCCTTGAGTAACCTGCCTGGGCACCCTGGGCGTCCCAGCTCTTCCCAGTCCTTTGGCACTCTTGTCCTTGACCTAGGCAGGTGTTCAAGGAACGGAGAGTGAGCTGCTACACTGAACCGTATTGCTTCTGTTTGGGTGGGGTTTTGTGTAATGAAGTACTTGTTACACTCACATGGCAGAGGCATTTGCTTCTCTCGTGGATAAGTGGCCGCCCAAAGACAACACCTTGGAAGAAACTCAGGCATGTTAAGTCCTAAGTCTGGAAAAATACCACTAGAAAATCATTTGTCACTGTGGCCTGTGGCTTATTGATAGAGAGCTGAGGACACGTCCAGTGCTGTAGCCGCAGCCCTAGTTTACGATTTGGTTTTGGCCTCCGCACCAAACGTCTTTATGGATGGAATGGGCACTTGAGGGGCCCCTTGTGATTTTGTCAAACTCCAAAACCTCCTTGTGTAGTGTCTGGGATCTGACCACATAGGATTTTGCCTGTGCGGGCTGGACAGAAGCTGACTGGCAGGGGATGGCGACCGTAACGATGCCACCTTGATGGAAATGCGGTTCCTTTACTGATTGCAGCGCCTAGATTTAGCATGGATACAGAGGTTCTTAGCTGGGGAAGTGTGAGGATGGTTCACGAGCCGTGTAAGTTCTACAGCGTGGATGTGCATGGTCTTGGGCGGTCCTGTGTTGTCCATTGGACTTTATTCATGTGTTGAGCTGGGACTTTTCTCCCGGTGCCGGCTGGCATGGGCACCGATACCACCTCTGGGGTATTGGACAGTCTCAGGGTGCAGTGTCTCTCTCCGCCAGCTTGTGCCCCATCAGTCCCTGGTTTTCTAAAATGCCAGATCACCCTCCCGGTTTTCTAAGTGACATACAAAGCGGCCACTCTTCTTTGTTTCCTGGATTTCTGGTCCCTCTGTCGCGTCACATATTCTCCTGTTCCTCCCCTGGTTCATACTGCCATGGCTCTTCCTGGCAAACCACAGTTGGCTGTAAACCCACCCCCCAAGCTCCAGGTGCCTTTAGGACACTTACATATACTGACATACACAAACTAACGTGGTATCTGAGATGAAGACGATGGCGTGCTTTCCTTGGGAATTTTTTATAATCATGAAGTCTGACTCTTTCTTTCCCTGGCTGCTGTGTTCAGAGCCTAGTCTGCCCAGGTGATGCCCCAGAAACAGCTTCTGTTGTTGGTGGCTTCACCTGTATCATCACACTGTGCGGAGTCGTAGCTGCCCGGTTCTGCTGGGGACCAGGGTGGACTTCCGCTCAGAGCCTACAAGTGTAAGGATACTTTCTGAGCTCTCTTTATGCAGAGAACTTAGAAACAGCAGTGTCATCAGTCTGCTGTCGTCACCATAAATGCAGTGACTAAATAGAAGAAAACTGTACCATTTTATCGTTCTCGGGGTCCGAAGTCTGAAATAGGCCTTCTTGGCCTCTAGTGTCTGCAGAGCTGCACCCCTTTCTGGAGGCCCACGGGGAAGAGTCTGTTCCTTGACTTTTCCAGCATTAGAAGCGGAGTGTGTTCCTTGGCATAAACTCCTTCCAGCAGTTGCATTACCCTGAGCTCCCTTCTCTCAGTCTGGCTGGACTCCTGCTCCTTCTTTTCCTTTGTGGGAACCTATGTGATGACTTCGGGTCTGTCTGGATGTTTCAGAATGATCTTACCATCTAAAAATCTAAAGATTAATCATACTAGTGAAATTCCTTTGGCTGTGTTTGATAACTTATGCATAAGTTTCAGGGATTAGGACCAGTTTTTTATTTTTATTTGTATTTATTTATTTTGTGGTGTGTGTGTGTTGGGAATTGAGAACCTAGCATCACAAATTGGAACCTCACTCCTGTGAGACAGGTGCTGGAACTACTGAGATAGATCCCCAGCCCAGGGCCAGTGTTGAATACACATGATTCTGCTACCTCAGCAGGTACTATGTGAATTGATTTGCATATACTAGCCAATTTAATCCTCACAGTGACCCTGTGAATTATATCTTATTAATTATTACCATTTTATGGATGAGAAACCGAAGCCCAGAGAAGTTATGTATAACTTGCCCCCCAGGTTGCGTAACCTTTGGGTAGTACAAGCAGAAGTGGTTTGAGAGTCTGTTCTTAACCACAATCAGTAAGTACTGTTTCTGCTGGCACGTATTGTACCCATCATGGTAATTTTGAGGCAGCCATTCTTTTATGCTAGTAGCAGCAGCTCTAGCCATACTTCTTGAGCGTTTATTGGATGATAGTTCTTTTTTTTTCTTTTTTGAGACAGGGTCTTGCTTTGTAGTTCGGGCTGGCCTTGAGCTCAGCCTCAAACTCACATCACAGCAATCCTCCTGCCTTGGCCTCCGAAGTGCTGGGATTACAGGTGTGAGCCACCACGCCCGGCACTGTGGTATGTGGTACTGGTTGCTGCTGGGTGTGGGTCTCCACACCCAGTATTGTATGTATTTGCTGGGGAATCGAACCTGGGCCCTTGCACTTGCAAGACAGGCGCCGGAACCACTGAGCTAACTCCCCAGCCCTGGATGATAGTTCTTGTGTCAAGTTCTTTCATAGCCCTTCTAAGCAGAGGATATCAGCGCAAAAGGAGACTGAGACTCAGCCTCAGAAAAGCTAAGTTATTTCCTCAAAGTCTCATGGCTGTGACCTAGAAAGTGCCGAAGCTAGGGGTGGAGCACAGTACGAACCAGCCAGGTGTGATGATGCACATTTATATTCTTAGTACTGTGGGATGCTGAGGCAGGAGAATTTCAAGTTCAAGTCCAACCTGGGTGATAACTTAGTGAGACCCTATCATCAGAGAAAAATTGAAAAAGGACTGGGGATGTATCCCAGTAAGGAGGCCTTGGGTTCAGTTCTGGGTATACCCCAACTTACCATCATTTGAGTTGTGAACTTTCATAGGTGTACTGTATGAGACTTTCTTTGTCCAACAAATCCAACTTAGTGTTCTCTCAGAACACATAGAACTCATTTATAAGTTGAGGAGTTACTGTATTAAATAATGAAACCCAAAAAGCAAATAAACCTTAACTACTTAGCTAAAGTGTCTTAATTTGGTGAAAGAAGTACTTAAAAATGACCATTACTTGCTGTGGCATTTGGGCATAGTCAGTGACAGAATCCTTATATAAAGATCTTGATGCCTTGGGATGACATGTAGAGTCTCACAGGTTAGGGTTTGAAGGGTAAAAGCCTAAAGGAAAAGTGAGATTGGGTAAGAGTCGGATGCATACAAAGCTGTCAGGGTAAAGCTTGCTCCTGTTGAATGCTCCCATTGGTGTTCAGTGTCAGCATGTAGTAATGCTTCTTCCAAAAGTTCTAACTGGAAACCTGAATTGACTGAGTATAGATTTTATATCATCATTACCATGGTGAGACACATTCCACTTGTCCTGAGGTTCTTTTTCCAAACTGTCAGGTGAAAGTCGTAGCTTATTGTAACTCACTAGTCTATGGCTAATGAAAGTCAAAAACTTGGGGCTGGGCCGTGTTCTTTGCCTGAGAAAGGAGAGTGCGTGTCCCACCCAACAATTGTTCTGTAGCCAAATTCAGATCCAGGTCTGCCTCATTTTCTAGGTACTTCATAAAGGGCATCTTATTACTGGGGACTTTCTGTTCCTACTGATTTTAGGGGCATATGATGAAGATTTCTTAAAAATTTCTTAAAAAATTATTAGTGTTTTATATATTAAGTTTTTTTGGCATGGAGTTTTGTGCCAAAACTAAATTCAAAACTTTAATAGTGTTGTATACTATTTTTGTTTCTTTCCTTTTCTAGGACACGTTTGTGACCCTTCTGTGTACCAGGTACTGTGGCAGGTGTGAGGAGGGACAGAAAAGCCATGGTGCTTGTTCTCAACATAGAAATTCCTTTGATGATGGAAAAGGGGAAATAAGACATGCATAAAATAGTAATGTCCCAGTGCTGTGGGGGACACAGACGCCAAGGCAGAGAAGGGTACGAGGAGATGCATTAGGGGTGGGACGGCAGGGAAGACTGCAGAGTGGTGCGGGGTGAGAGTGACGTGGTTTAAAGAGCGAACGTGCAGGGGTGCTGAGGTAGAGTGAGATGAGCTGGCGTGACCGGCGATGCCATCAGGGAGGAGCTGTGTCGGGAGAGCGGCCTCGAGGGTACAGAGGGAGCGTGCTTGACCGCGGCGTATCCTAGCGTGTGGATCTCCTTTTATTCCAAGGGTGATGAGGGATGAGCGGTGGGTGCTGAGAAGGGGACAGTAGCCGAGGGAAATAAGAAAGTGGGAAGTCAGGAAAGTGCACCCGGCTGGGAGTGACAGTTGGTGATTTGGATCGAGGCGTCTGGGGTCCAGAGGCAGAGGCCAGCTGACTTCCTGAGTATGTCGGGGGTCGAATGGAAAAACCTTCAGATGCTTGGGCGTGTGGATGTTGTGAGGGAAGAAGGTGTGCAGTGAGGTGCAGATTAAAGTCTCTGTGGAGACTGGAGTACTGTTGAATGCACTGGGGGGAGGTGTGTTTTTGGACCTAAGTTTGAGGTGCAAATGGAGATATTGGGTGAGCATTTGGATTTATGGAGTTATTTTTTCAGAGAAGAGA
Source organism: Petromus typicus (assembly GCA_004026965.1). Classification (NCBI taxonomy): domain Eukaryota; kingdom Metazoa; phylum Chordata; class Mammalia; order Rodentia; family Petromuridae; genus Petromus; species Petromus typicus. Next base: position 21,287 of record PVIR01018871.1, on the reverse strand, counting down.
TTCCAGCAGGAGGTATAAGTGTGGGAAACGTCAGGACAAATGTGGAATTTAAATCACAGAGGAGATGAGATCATCTGACACTAGAGAGGTAAGAGGGTGTAGAAGCCGACCTTGAGAGTTTGAAACATTTGAAGGTCGGAGGGAGAAGCCAGCGAAGGAGACTGATAAACAGCAAGAAGAAAACCAAGAGCATGTTGTGCTGGGGATGAGTGAAGAGAAATGTTCTGGAGAAAGAAAATGATCTTGCTGCTGCCCCATGCTCCCCTGGTGAGGAGGAAGGTCAGGCACAGGGCTTCTCATTGGGCTGGAAACAAGGGTGCCCTGGGCACGCCACAAGGCGGTTCTGGCAGAGTGTGTACAGATGCCAAGCGGGACGTGTGGGACTGAGTGGGAGCCTGTGAAGGAGGAAGGTCATGCGAAGGAATGGTTGATTGATAATCCCGGTATGTTCGTGAAGAGGGTGGACATGGAACAGAACGTGGGGTGTTTTTGTGAGGCACTGTAATTATGTTGCAGAACTCCGGAGATGGGTGGGGGGAGGAGAGAGAGAGACAGAGACACACAGAGATAGGCCTTATTGGGAGAGTTGGCTTTCTTGGTTATGGAGGCTCGGAAGGTCCAGGTTGGGTCGTTTGGAGGCTGGAGAAGCAGAGAAACTGTTAGTGGCCCTGATGTCTGTCCATAGACTCTGCACCAGGGGAGCCCATAGTGCAATGTTCGGGCCGAAGGTGAAGGCCTGAGAGCCTTGGGTCCTGTTGGTTTGAGCTTTCCAGTCCAGAGACCAGAGACCCTAGAGTTCTGACTTGAAGAGCCAGGAGAAGGGGGTGGTGCGAGACCTTGCCCTTTATCTGCCTTTTTGTTCTACGGGGGCTTCTGGCTGCTGGGGTGGTGCCCACACTGGGGGAGGGCCTTCCGCTGACTCATGTACCACACTGCCAGGTTGTTACCTCACAGGTCCACCTGGAGATGCCCACTTAGGCTAATCCACGCCACCTGCTTTTTCCCCTCGGCAGACTGGGGTGGGGCCTTGGTGCGTGCTGAAGCCTTGAAAGCAACCGACGCCTTAGCAGCTGTGTGAGTCCAGGCTGACACTCTGAACCTGCCATGCCGGGGGCCTCAGGGATGCACCGGAGTTTGACTGATTTTAAAAGTCAGATAGGGTATAATATTCTAGAGTATGATACTTGAGCTGTAGACTATGAGACTGGAGATATTTGACTGTTTTTGACCTATGAGAAAGAGAGTTTCATGTACTAGAACATGTTATCCTGCTGAAAACAATTGTTTTGGGGGTGGACGGTTGGTGGGGCAGCATTGAAAGGGTTTAATGAAAAGAACAAAGCCTTTAAGCAGTTCAGAGAGGAGAGGAATTCAGCCTGAGCCTTTGGGTGGCGGAGAAACAGAGACATTTTTTCAGTTGTAACCAGCAGGAAGGAGATGTGCAAATTCAGCTGCGCCTGAGTGATTACAGTGGCTCGGTCCCCTGCAGCTGCTGTCCTCCCTCGGGCAAATAATTAGGTAATAAGTTTAGATGTAGCTGTAGATATACAGTCATTGATTTTGTTCGTAGGACTGAGTGGGTACTGATCCCGTTCTTCCTTGGAGTAGACTCTAAATTTGCTCTCTGAGGTGTCTTTGATATCCATAATTTTTTTCTTCAGCTTTTTTTTTTTTTCTCCATTAGCAGAGAAAATCAAATATGACCTTCCTGCCCACTCCTCAGCGGTGCGGCTCGTAGCTTCCCTATAGAACTGATTAGCAAATCAAAGAATGAAATGGTTTTTCTCACAAGTGATTTTCTTGCCTTACAGAAAATTGCCTTTTTCGATATTACTATCAGTATTCTTTGACTTATCAGCATAATTGAAACATTATCTGTGATTTTTGTTTCTTTAGTGCCGACTTCAAGTGCATCCCTCTAAGGTCACACCCATCCTCTGTCACAGGCACAGAATTTTCTAATGAGGTGTATGTCAAGAACGTCGGCTGTTTAGAGGGCGACTTTATTCTACTACCTAAAATGGCTTAAAAAATGACTTTCTTGAGACCGTTGTGGTGACATTTCCCTAGGCCACCATTCTCCATGCACTTAACTCAGTCCACAATTTCAGTTGTGATCATTCCATGTGTCCTCAGAGGTACAGCGAGATTGGAAGTCCATCTTTCACATCTTTAGGACCTTCTTTTTGAAACATCTTGTAGTGTTTATCTTGAATAATATCCGTAGGTTATTGGACCAAGGCATAGTAAAAATATTCCTCGGAGAGAGCCCCTCTTTTCTCACTGTGTAACTGTTGAGGTATAGGCACTTTTGCTTCCCAAATGATCTCTCTTTTTTTTTTTCCACCTGCAGAAAGATCTGGAGAAACATATTAAAATCTGACCCTCCTGTCTTACAGTCCTAATGATGTGATGCTGCAAGTATGAGATAAAATGTGGCCTCTTCAGATGCTCTGAGATGAGGGGATTTTAGACTAAAATTTTATTTTCTAGAGATGTGCAACTTTACTAAAGGCCAGACACATGAACGGCTTCTAATTTCACTTGGACTAAACTTGATTTTCTGTTACCTGCTCCAATAAAAATTGTTACACTGACAGGGATTCATGTCTTCACTGGAAAATTTCATCAGCATCTATCAGAAATGATTTCAGAAAGCCACAGTCTACGATGTTGTGATAACAGATGATGGTTTGCCACCCCCCTCTTTTCCTTTTAGAAAGACATCTGCACATAGGTAGGTTAGCTGCGCTGCTGAATCTCACAACCTTCCTCACTGTGGAGCTGAACGCTGGCTTATGTCGGAGAACGCCGTTCGGTCTTAGCATGCAGGATGACTCATGACCAATCTTGATGTGTTTTTATGGAGAAGGTTTATAGTATGATGCTGATTATCTGACCTGAAGTCCTCATAGTTCAGCTCCTCCTGTGATTGCTAAAGTCCCCTCTGGTGTCCTTCTCTGTGCCATTCTCAGGTGTCAGCTGGTGTGTAGTCTCTTGTTTGTCGCTAGAGAAAGCAGGGCTTATCTTGCAGGAAGAGCTGTGGCTGTGCATTGAAAACCTTCCACATCCGTCTCTGTATGTATTGATGAACAGGCTTTAGAGTTCAGTCAACCTTGTGGTGACATAACACTACACCCTACAGTGAGTGACATTGGCCCCCCAGGACCAACTCTGACACAACCCAGGCTCTGTCTGTCCATTGCCTTAGAGTAGGGAGGTCTGAGGATGGGCGAGGCTGCCTTGTGCCTCTCTAGCCTAGAGCTTTGATAGACATCCTAAGTCATGTACCTTCCTCTGCCCCACCCATAACTGGCTGCTGCTTTTGACTAAGTTTTTCTCATTGTAAAATTTCTTTAATTGTCTCTTCATATTGGCATAGTGTGCTCAGATGAGTGGCCTTAGAAGATCTCAGTCTAATAACTCTGTCTTTTCCCTTGTTGAACTATCATAACCTGTGAGTGTAACACTTTTTTTTTTTTGAGACAGGGTCTCACTTTGTAGTTCAGGCTAGCCCTGAGTTCACTATGTAGACAGCAATCCTGCCTCTGCCTCCTGAGTTCTGGGATTACAGGCATGAGCCACCATGCCTGGCACTGTGGTATGTGGTACTGATTGCTGGTGGGCGTGAGTCACCATGTTCGGCATTGTTGTGTGTGGTTACCAGGGATCAAACCCAAGTTGCAAGGCAGGTGCCAGAACCACTGAGCTAAATCCCTGGCCTATGAGTATAATTCTTATACCTCCCACCATCACAGAATCAACAGTTATTCAAAACAGGTGTAAAAAGGAAGATAAATACCCTTAACTAGTTTTTAGCACATCCTGATATGCATGTATTTTTTTGTTGTATCATACACATGATTTTTTTTTCAAAATTGTTTTAAAATCTTTCCATTTTATCTTTTGAAGACATCTTTGCTTATATTTTCAAAAGATTTATATATCTTAAGTTTTTAGTAACTAGACTATTTCATAATATAGGTTTACCGTTTAACTAATCTCCTATTTTTGAACATTTAGATATTTTTCTCTGTTCTTTTCCCTTATTTCTTTTTGTCATCCTTTCATTTCCTAGAGATAGATGTTTAGAGCTGTTTGTTTGCCATGCAAATATTTGAAAAACTTAATGTGAACTTTTTTGTGGTGTAGATACAGACTATTCTTTATAATGTAGCCTTAAGTATTCAAAGACACACACATACACACACATATATATGTGTGTGTATATATATGTATGTATACATGTATGTATATATATTGTATGTTTGTATATATGTGTGTGTGTGTGTGTGTGTGTGTGTGTGTGTGTGTGTATAAGATGTATCTGAGATATATCTGAGGCATATCTGTTTTCCTAGCATGTAGCATTATGCCTGGTACTGTGGCTGCTTATTAAAGAATTCCTGTGGTACCCCAGAAACCCAAGGACCATTTGATAAGCAAATGGGCACCTAGTATTTACTTGGAACACACAACATCAGGGTGAATGGGGAAAGATTGTCCTTGTTCTCAAAAGCTGAGATATTTCTCTGTCTAAAAGAAGTTTTTGCTATAGAGACAGCAAGCCTCTTAATGTTAAGGGTCAATTAAAATTGAAAGTCACTCAATATTATAAAAGTAGTCCATGGACATACAGTGTGGTTGCTTGAGGCATGCTCATGCTTATGTCTCGTTAAAAGTTGACAAACTGATGTTCCGGTAGATAATAGTTCTTATTTAGGGTTGTCCCCAGGTGTTAACAGGTTGGGAGATAATAAGATCTTCGTCATGTGCATACTTTTGTGAATAACTCAAACTAATTAAACTTACATTTAATGTCTCATACTTGAATAGAATATCTTGATGTACCTAGTGACCCCAAAGAATTTTTAGGAGTGAGTTTAGGGGGGATATAAAAATAAACCCCAGAATATTTTTGTTCCTTCTCTTGCATATTTAAAAATACAATTAAACAACAGTTGAAGCTATGGGGAAAATTCTCTGCTGTACCTTGGTATTTCAGTCCCATCAGCACTCACGCTTTTTGTGACCTCACTTACAAAGTAGAAAGTGAAGGGTGAGTGGCTGCCCAAGAGGGCAGCCACATACTTAAGAAAAAAGATGTGTGCTTCAGCAAAGCTATATTAGTGTTTCATATAGCTGTCTTTTCTTTTTCATTATAGGGCCAACTCTCAATGTTACAAGAAAAAATAGACCATTTGGAGCGTTTGCTGGCTGAGAATAATGAGATCATCTCAAACATTAGAGATTCGGTCATCAATTTGAGTGAGTCTGTGGAGGATGGTTCGAAAAGTTCACAAGGCAATTTCAGCCAAGGTGCTGGCGCCCGTCTTCTGCCCTCGCAGACGTCCCTTCAGGTGGACCCTAAGGACTGTCTGTTGGCTTCACACAGGGGAACTCAGCATCCCGACGTGCAGGTAATGTGGGTGCTCAGTAGTTTTCCGTTTTGGTTTTAGATTTGATCAACTTCTTCCCTGGTAAGTTGTGGACATGGTGGGTTCCAGCTTCTCTTTTGCAATGTGGTTTGGTAAGTCATGTCATTTTTTTTTAAGTGGTAAAATTCTGTAATTGTTTCCGTTTCTCATGGCCATGTTTCTGTATGCCTTTCCATTTTTATTTTCTGTAACAGTTGAAATTCTCTAAAGGTTTAATTTTGCCAAAGAGATTTTCTTTCCTACTTTTGGAGACTACAAATAAACACACTGCTCTTATGGTTTATTTGATTAAATAAAATATATCTTTAAAATTCATTTAATTTATTTTATTTTGCTAGAAAATTAGAAATGACCCATTTGCCTCGCATTGTCTTTCAGTTGGAGAACAGTGTTCTAGAGGGTGACAGAGGTGAAGACCAGGGTCCGCGAGCAATGTGTTTGTCCTGTTGTCCCCTGTGGCTTGATGGGGACTGTGTTGAACCTTTTGCCTAGACCAGAAATTACAACTCCGTGGGAAGACTCTCAAGGGGAAAGAATTTAAAGGTGGACACATCAGTGGTCCAAAGCCTGGATTTACCGGCAGTGTTTCCCATTAACTCCTGGGTGCACAGAATGTGATCTGATCTTGAAGCCGTGGATGGCACAGAGGCCAAGTGGAAGGCTGGGGTCAGGCCTTACACCTCTGTCTCCATGAGTTAGTGCGTGGCCAGGTTCAGACCAAACCCTAATCCTAAATCTTTGGGTTTTTTCGACTCCTTAGGTACTGAGCTTTGTCAGCCGTCCTGTCCGAATGTTGGCTGGGTAGAAGGGAGGTGCTGAGCATCACGCACCTGGACAGAGGGAAGCAGGAGGGTCCTGGGAGCGGACAGGTGGTTGAGGGCTGAGCGAAGAACCTGGGGGAGGGAGCGGAGACCACTGATGCATCTTGCTACCCTCCTGCTTCCCGAAGATGTGTTGGTTTATCCTTGGGATTTATTAAAGATATGAATTACATATTGGGAGATAGATTACTGCCTTAAAATACTTTGTAATTACTCTTGTTTAATTTTCTGGTATTTTTAATGTTTTTGTAACTTATTTATATGCTAAGATGAATGTTATCTGCAGCCTGTAATTTTTCTACACTAATTGTCACACACTTTAAATTTTATAAATGATTGGTTGTGCTCTTTGTCATATTTAGTATCTTGGAGAGTAAGAAGCACAAAACAAAAGCTTTGGGTATTTCTTTTTGAGCAGTGTTTTTTTCTTTGTGTTCCAGTGGATTGCTAGCCAGACGAAATACTGCACTGAAAAGCTAGAAAACATTTGCTTATTTGTTTACTTGTTTTTTAAGATAAGGGCTAACAGTGTTGCCAGGCTGGCCTACAATTCCTGAGCTCAAGAGATTCACCTTTCTCAGCCTCCTGGATAGCCGGGAATATTGGTGTGTGCCACCGAGCCCAGCTCTAAAATAATTTGGATTCTTAAAAGTTAAACATCAGTTTTAAAAATTTCCTCTATTTTGAAATGATTTTGACTAGTTGATCGTGTTATAATTTTATTTTTAGAACAAAAAGGTAAATATGACATAGGCTAGATAGAAGATACATACATTTTCTTTTAGGTATGGATTTTAAAAATACAAGATCAATTATTGAGTAAAGTGACCTAAATAAAGTTAAAAAAATATTTTTGGTACCCTTTAAAAAGGCTGAAATATTTTGTCATAAGCAAGTTTCAAGAGAAACTTCTGTTGAGTTGCTATAAATTTCTGTTAATTTGTAGGGAAGTAATGCAAGAGAAGGAATGGAATGAAATTATATTTGATAAAAACAAATAGGAAGGGGATTGTTTTTCAGGATGGTAATGAAGCACAACTTGCCTTTTGGGCCACTGAATAGAGTTTTGCACCTTAAACATTTCAATTCTGTAGAAATAGTTTTATTTTATAATGTATATATGCAGAGTGCATCAGTGAGTGATTTTGAGCAAATATTTATCAGCATGAAGTGTAAATTAATAATAGTTGAACCTTAATTTTTTCTTCTTTTAGATGTTGGATGTTTACAATCTAATTCCTTTTGATAATCCAGATGGCGGAGTGTGGAAACAAGGATTTGACATTAAGTATGAAGCTAATGAATGGGACGCGGAGCCCTTGCAAGTGTTCGTTGTCCCTCATTCCCATAATGACCCAGGTAAAATCACACTGCAAAAGCTAGAGGTTAGCAAGCTCGTACAGATCCAGAGCTCTTTAGTGAGAATCCAGTAGAGACCAACATACTGTATTAGTAGTGATAATTCCTGTCATGTTGTTGTATTTTAATATTGTCATTTTATCAAGTAGTGTGCCATTCAGTGGTAGTACATGTACACTCTGAAGCAGACATACTTGTGAGAAGGACTTAGCTTCTGTAGGTGAAAGTCGTACACATTTAAGGAGACTGACAGCCCATTTTAGTTCCTTGGGGTAAAATGTAGCATGGGAGACTTATTTCCTGTCTGTAAACTCTACTTTAAAAAGGCAGGGGCTCATGGGAAACTTTGCAGTTTGAGGAACCCAGCCCCGTCTCTTAGTGTTAGAGGTCTTTAGGCAAGTTACAGGATTGAATCCCTCTGAGACTGTTTTCTCTCCGGTAGACTCAAGATAATAGAAACTTCTTTAAAGGATTCATTGATGGTATAACAGTAGCTACTGTTGTTACATTATTGTTACATCATATGATGGTTTTTATTCTTTGGGGCCAGAGATGTATTTTCCTTCAAAGTAGGAGGAAATTGCTGCAATTATAGTGGGCCAGGTGATTTAATGTGCATATTTATGCGGTGAGGACACAGCACAGCATGAATGCTTAGTGAATTGAATTGCAGTGTTTTTGGGGAATGTGTTTCGGAAGACTTCTTTTGAAGGATTTCATTATGCTTCTATTTGTTCCTTTTCTCAATATCTCAATTTTGTTATTACTCTCAGAGCACCACTATTCCCCTGGGTTCTTTGAAAAATTTTTTTCTTTATTCCTAGCATGCATTTGTCTTTGACTTAATTCTTTCCCTGTAGTTCATTGGTATGTCTTCCTGTCCAAGTATAACTCATAACTTTAGATTTGGACACTCGATTTTATCCCATTTCTCTTCTCATTTTTATTTTTTTAAAAAAGACCTTGGTTATCTTTTCCTTTTTCTGCCATCCTTAATTTCCATCTACTTCATTGTTATTCTGTAATGTAGGCACTTAGTAAAATCTTCAGCTTGCCAGGCCAGTGTGGAATGTTTTATAAACACCGGATACTTACAATAACCCTTGAAGGTTTGGTCACTACTCATAGTCAAGGTGTGATAAGGTTACACAGGTACCAAGGGACACTGGTGCATCTCCTGTTGGGTTTGTAGAGTACAGTTGCTGAGTATGGAAGGCCTTCTCTCGTGTCTTCATGCCTCTCTTCCGTGTCACCATCCTGTACACTTGCACATACACAGAGGCATAGGGATTTAGGGACTGTGCTTGGCTACTCACCGGCTTGTAGGTTGAGTAAGGACTAGAGCCCTGTGGAGTGCCTGTAACAGTACCGAATTGTGATTCAGTTTTTTAAGCCACCGACCTGATTTTAACTCTCCATACTAAGGTGAAATGCATGCCGGGTTCTTTGGCCTTTGTTTTTCTTTAACTTTCCTTCCCCTCTGATGTTGTATTTCTATTTCTTGAAAAAACATCTTACTTAAAATGTACTTTGTACCTTCTGTACTAGCAGTAGCCGGTATTCAGCCCTTTGAGGGCAGGGATTGCCCTTGTCTTTTCGATTGTCTCTGTTTGTTTGCATTTTGGTTTTTGCTGTAGTTAGTATGCTGTTTTGTGGGAGGACATCCCTAATAACTGTTTCTGACTGCAGTAAATGAATCTGTCTCTTGGTATCCTAGCAACCATAGTTGAATCTTTTTGTCGTAGTAAAAGATGTTAATGACCCTTGCCCTCAGGCCCTTTTCCACTTGAGTTAAAAATAATGGTCAAAAGCAGATCTTTTAAGACTCAAACAAATTTTGCCATCAAGCAAAATGCTAGAGAAAAAAGCCTGCTGACTTTTTAAAATAATTTTCACTTTTCCCTAACAAAAATAGAATATTGATAAGTTACTCTGTGAAAAATGGAGTCATTTAGAATATGAAAAACCACTGTTTTAATAGGAGAAAAATATATGTACATACATTCCAACTCAAAATATGACTGAGGGAAATCTATGTAGAGTACTCTTAATGAATGTGCAATTAAGCAGTTTACTTTCTAAAAGAGATTTATAGAGATTTATTTGCATTTTGGTAGCAATTTAAAACAACCCTTTTTATCTGTATTTTGGATTTATATCTTTTAGAGATAGAAATATTTGAAATAAACTTTTTGAATGATTTCTGGTTTTAGTTCTCCAAATTAAAAAAATTTATGGTGTGATACATAGATGTAGATATAAAGTTTCTTTTCTTTATGGGCTGAGTTGTTAATATCCTGCAAGAAAAGCTAAATTTCAAACAAATGTAGTGTATCTTAATAAAATTCTTTTTCTTAATCTATAAGGATGTGTATAGTTGTTATTATTTAAATGATTTACATGAGTTAAAACACAATTGGAGAAGAATTGTTAGGTAAATGCTAATAACTTTGTACTGCAATGCTTTTGAAAAGTTTTGAATCAGAGACCATGAAATTAAATGTTAGTTGATTGATACATGTTCATGTTGTACTTAATAAGCTGATTAAAATACAATTACAGCACCTTTGTATCTACAATCTTAATTCTTTGCTTCCCACTAGTTAAACTGCTGAAATATTTAGTTAATTTTCCTTCAAAGAAATCACAGTCTGTAGAAAAAAGATAAGGTATCCTTAATGGAAGGTTGAGCAGCATATTGTTAGTTCAGCAGTTTGTAAAACGAACATTAGAAAATAATCCCCCACGTGGTCGTATGATTCCAAAGTAGGAGGAAGACCTA